>CAUYLG010058717.1:0-20702 GCA_963573385.1 Cacajao melanocephalus
AATAGAGGTTTTTAATACCCATTTTTAGAATGCATTCTAGCCTGGGCAGTAGAACAAGAATGCTGTTCTCTCTCCCTCTTTTTCTTCCTCTTTCTTTCTCTCATACATTCTTTTTCTTTCTTTCTTTCACTCTCACTTTCTTTCCTCTCTTTTTCTTTCTTTCAAAAAATTAAAAAAAAAAGAATCAATCAATGAATCTCTGCTTCTAAGTCTGAATACACAAACATCTCTTAAAATGTCTCCCTTTTTCAAATATGAACTAGTGCTCACTGATCACCTTACCAACCTCCTGTCAAGACTTTCCTTGAGTAGCTCATCTTCTCAGCAACTCTTGCAATTTCACCCCACTCCCTCCTCTGTATCCATGTAACACTTTGTTCACAAAACCATACCAATGTCTATAAAATGGGTGACTGGTTGTAGAAGGAAAGAGAGATTATGAGTACTTTGAGGGCCGACGTGGTGGCTCACACCTGTAATCCCAGCACTTTGAAAGGCCGAGGCACAAGGTCAGGAGTTCCAGACCAGCCTGACCAACATGGTGAAACCCCGTCTCTACTAAAAATACAAAAATTAGCTGGGTGTGGTGGTGTGTGCCTGTAATCCCAGCTACTCAGGAGGCTGAGGCAGGAGAATTGCTTGAACCTGGGAGGCGGAGGTTGCAGTGAGCCAGATTACGCCACTGCACTCTAGCCTGGGCAACAGAGTGAGACTCCGTCTTAAAAAAGAAAAATATAAAAAAGAGTACTTTGAGGGTGATGGCTCAGTCTTACTCCTCTATGCATCGTTACCATGGTAGTCGGCTTAGTCAGCCTTCCATACCTGTGGGTCATGCTTCTGCAGATTCAGCCAAACTTGGATAAAAAATATTTGGAAAAATAAAACAATAAAAAATAGCAATATAAATATATATTCAATACAAACTTTAAAGTACAGTATAACGACCACTGGTATAGTATTTACATTGTATTAGGTATGATAAGCAATCTAGAGATGACTCAATGTATACAAGAGGATGTATGTAAATGAGATGCAGATACAATGCCGTTTTATATAAGGGATTTGAGCATCTGTCAATTTTGGTATTCAGTGGGGTCCTGAAACCAAAGCCCCATGCATACCAGGAGACAACTGTACTTGTTACATAAAAGGGGCCAGAAAAATTCGTTAAATTGTGTTGTTGACCTGTACCTTTCCTCTCAGAACTTCTAGCCGGGTTAGATAAATAAAGCAAAAGGCAAAAAAAAAAAAAAAAAAAAAAAGGAAAAATTAAACTAAGAAGCTGAACGTGATCATGGACTGAGGGGGATGGCAGAAGATGTGTGTGAACCAGGAGTTTTCCCTGGGGTTCAGAGTTAGCTGAGAACACTCTGTGAGTACCTGTCGAGTGTCACTTGAATAGGACCACCTTGGAAGTGCCTTATGGAATATTTGAATGGCCTTATGCAGACCTTGGATTTGTTCTGAAGATTTCTTAGGTTTCGTATTGTGAAGAAGAGCAGGGTAGCATGAGGGACACCTTCAGCAAAGGCAGAGAGCCCTGAGTAAGCACATGCAAGTCCAGGTCTTGAGAACCTTGGCCTCCTGAGAGCTGGAAGGGACAGGATGGTGTGGTGGGAAGAACATCACGAGGCCTCTAGTGTCTTTAATCTTGACTTTGTCTCTTTTTTATCTGGGTGACCTACAGCAGGTTGATAAACTTCTCTCAGCCCCCTCCCGGTTTTTCCATTTGTTAAATGGCGATAATAATAATATCTACATCTTTATAGTGTGTGTGTGAGTGTGTGTGTATGTGAATCAAATGAGAAAATGCACTTGAAAGTGTGTATTTTAGAAACGAAAGCAGTGGTATATATTTCATTTTTCTGGGGCCCTCCCACAGACAACTACTGAATCACAGTTTCTGAGAGTAGAGTCATGAAGCTACATATCTTGAAAGTCCTGGGATTATTCTGATATGTGCCAGTTTTGAAAACTATACTTCCAAGTGTTTAGAAAAACAAAAAAGAATTTGTAACATTGTTGTCAAGAAGTTAAAAAAAAGGTGGTAGAAGCTCAGTCCTAAAAGATTTAGAGATGAAAGTGCTAAGATGAGGATTCCCATTACCCCTTTCCTTTCCCTTCCTTTAGATACTCAGTGGAAGCTCCAGGGTAAAGGCCTCATCATTTCATTCTTATCGGTTGGAATCCTGGCTTACCGTCTCTCTCTGCCCACCCGTTTATCACTCTGTTGCAGATCTGGATTCCCAGGAAACAGACCAAGGTGGTAAGGAAGGAGTTTACAGTGGCACATGCTCAGGACCAACATGTGTGGGAAGTGAAGGATTCAGCATAGGGCAGAGAAGGAAGTTGAGCCATGGCGCAGTCACAGCATAGGGCTCAGCTGACCTCACGTGGAGCTCTGACCAGGGCAGGGGCTGGGGGAATCCTTCCAGATAGACCCCACCTTGAGGCAAGGGTACCAGGCCCTGGGAAGGTGGCCTGGCCTCAGGCAATGAATTATCAGATGTCCGCTGGTTGCTCTCAGGGACTAACAACTCCTTTTCATCATTCAGGACCCTCTGTAGTTCCTTCATTGTCCATCATGTATGTTGACATTCAAAATTCTGGACTAGGTACATCTGGAGTATTCTATTAGGCTGATTTTCCACTGCTTCCTTATATGTTCCTTTTGTTCGAGCCAAACTGAGCGGCTGCCCTTTACCTATGACTGACCTACACTTTCCCCTGCAACTTAGATCAGTTAAGCCCTCATCCCTTTCTCATTAATTTCTCACCATCCTTAAGGTACATGCAGTGGGTAATTTAAACATTTTTGACTGTTTACATCTTAACCTTCTCTTCTGATTAAAAAAAATGCTTCATTCTCAACTTCTCTCTCTCTCTTTCTCTCTCTCTCTGTCTCTTACACACACACACACACACACACACACACACATATTTTCCTCTGTTTTGTGCATAGAGTATTTTGGCCAGAGGTGCTAGCATTGACAAAGCTCTAGCCAATTGCTAAAACAGCAAAAGATGCATTTACTTAAAGACAAACACTTCCAAATTACTTGCTAAGTCAAACTCCTGTGAAAACAATCAAAAGGTTGCAGATAAAAGACTTTAGGTCTTTTAACTTGATTTCCAGTAAGCTCATGTCCAGCCGTTTTAAACAGATCTCTAGTCCAAGTATGCTGTCACATTTTTTATGGCTTCAACAGTTCTTTAAGAAAAAAAAAAAAAAAAGGAAAATTACCAGATAATCAGACTTGGAGCAGGTAATTGAATCCACATTTATATATTACCCCAATTTGAAAAGGTATGACTTTAAATAAGTCAACTTCCTCCTCTGGTGCTGGATTTCCCAATTTCTTTTCTTACCTTTTCTTTCTTTCTTTCTTTTTTTTGAGACAGTCTTGCTCTGCTCTGTTGCCCAGTCTGGAGTGCACTGGTGCAATCTCAGCTCACTGAAACCTCCGCCTCCCAGGTTCAAGCAATTCTCCTGCCTCAGCTTCCCAAGTAGCTGGGACTACAAGCATGTGCCACCATGCATAGCTAATTTTTGTATTTTTAGTAGAGACAGAGTTTCACTATGTTGGCCAGGCTGGTCTCAAACTCTTAACCTCGTGATCCACCCACCTCGACCTCTGAAAGTGCTGAGATTACAGGCATGAGCCACTGTGCCTGGCCTGATTTCCCAGTTTCTAAGAGGAGGAGTTCATGACCATAAATCCATTTCAGTCCTAACAGACTATGATTATAAGAAAAGGAAAGAGGAAATAAACTTATCCATCTCCATCTTTTCCCATTCTCCTACCCTCTTGTCCTACAGTCTAACTGACCATTTTATAGTTCCTCAGATGAGCTATGTTCTCTTGCACCCGACCTTGAGCACTTTTTCCAAGTTCATTTTCTCTCCGACTGACTGATTTCTATGAAATTCTATGGGTATCAGTTTGTGTGTCACTTTCTCTGAAAAACTTCTTCCCTTAACTCCTTGGCTTAGGTTGGAAGTCCACCCTAGGTACTCTCATACTATTTTGTACTTTTATCAAAGCCTATGGATCATTTTATGCATTTTTCCATTTAAATGTCTGTGTCTTCCACCCACCACCCCCAATCCCAGCACCAGGCCATAAACTTGGGAAAAGCAGGAAGACAAGACAGAAAATAAAAAATTGACACTTGAACTAATTCATTAATGGATGAACAAATGTAACATAAACCAATGAAGAAACAGTGAATGACTGATGATCATTTGCTTCTGGTCCTAATTTAATTCAGATATTTTTTCATCTTTTTCCCGCTGCGGGACAGATGTTCACATCTAACCCAAGAATTGTCAGTGAAAAAGGTCATTAACTACACAAGGGGGAAAATGATGCTAACTGCAGTTTTAACCTCCTTTGACTTTCCAAGAACTGCTTTAAGTACATTCTGTTTTCGAAGATCAGCCCCTGTACTGCTTCCAAAAGCCTTTCCCAGCCTGTCCAGCTCATCTCTGGCCCTGGTTGCAGGGGGGATATTGAGTCCTGCAGTTTCTGAGCCAATTCTAGTGGAAAAGCAGAGACTAGGGAGGCTGGAGGAAGCAGGACTTGATATTCTTGGCCTCTGGATGCTCCCTGATTATTATTTTTTAATATCCTGAGAACAGATTAAGATGAAGCAGATTAGGGAAAAGTCATGAGACATAAGCCATAACTGAGCTTCTCTCTGCTGCAAGCATTCCCTGGAGAAAGGAAGCTGGATGCATCCTTTACTAAACAGGATAGATCCTGAGCCTGCTGAGTGTGGGAGGAACCCAACCAAACACAGTCCATGAATCAAAATTTCCTGCTTCTCACTCTGTCCCCAACACCTTGCCATCTCCCCTTCCAGTGCATACATAAGTTCTCTTTACGTACGTATTTCATACTCTGTTCCAGAATCAGGAAGGATTCTGCCTTTACCCGTAGTTGGTCTACTGATAACTGTTGAAATCTCAAAACCAAGCTTTGAGTTTTTGGTAGTAGAGCTTGAAGTCCCAACTGTGTCAGTTTCTTATACTGGACATGAGGGATGTCCCTGTCTTGGCCTCACATGTCTTAGGTGAGTGCAGAATCTGAACAGAGCGATGAAAGAGCTGGATGCTGCCACTGACACAGAGGAGGGTGTTCTCCACTGACACAGAGTGGGTTCTCGGGTAAAGCTACTCCACTCAGTCATTGATATGGGTGACCAGGCCGGGCCCAGTGGCTTACGACTATAATCTCAGCACTTTGGGAGGCTGAGATAGGTGGATCAAGAGATCAGAAGTTCAAGACCAGCCTGGCCAACATAGTGAAACCCCATCTCTACTAAAAATACAAAAATTAGCCATGCGTGGTGGCGGGTGCCTGTAGTCCCAGCTACTTGAGAGACTGAGGCAGGAGAATTGCTTGAACTCGGGAGGTGGTGGTTGCAGTGAGCTGAGATTACACCAGTGCACTCCAGCCAAGGAAACAGAGCGAGACTCTGTCTCATCCACTCAGTCATTGATATGGGTGAGCAGGCACAGTATCAGTTTATGCCTGTTGTCTAGCATAACTAATAGTAGTGTACATTTTCCCTTAAAAGTGTCCTATTTTGGACGATACATTTTAGGGTCACCCTAGTTTCAGTTGAATGTGATTTGGAGTTGTTCCCTGGAAAGTTCCCCTGAGGCAGTGTCATCTATTGCAGACATACATCCCCAAGGGTGTGCAGTTATCCTTATCTTTCTGTCTTCCTTCTCTCCTCCTTTTCTTAAGCACAGGGAATCTTAAATTCCTTCTCTTCATTTGTACTGTGAAGAACACTTTTGAGATCAGAAAGAAGTGATAGAGAAACTGCCCCACGCTGCATCTATTAGCAGAGGCTAACTTATTTTTCCCTACAGTTCTTTCTACAGAAGTCATTTAGGTCCCAGAACATTCCACAGTGCTCTGGGATAACAAATGAATGCATGGCCCAAGAAGGAAAAGCATGACAATTCTTGGAGAATTCAACATGGCATTTCACCCATCATAATTCAGGCATGAATCGTTCATCAGAAACTGCTACAGGAAGAAATCCCCAAGTTTGAGAAACCTATGCCAGTCCAAAATGGTCAGCAAGACACAGAAAATGCCCTGAAAAATGCAAAAAGGAGACTTGGCTCACAGCACATAATAATGTTTCAGTTCACGATGGGCTGCATATATGATGGTGGCCTCATAAGATTATACAGGAGCTGACAAGTTCCTAGTGCCTAGTGACATCATAGCCATGGTAATATTGTACTCATCATGACGTCATCATCATAATGTCACAGTGCAATACATTACATATTTGTGGTGATGCTGGTATAAACAAACCTACTATGCTGCCAATTATACAAAAGGCTAGCACACACAATTATGTATAGTACGCAATCATTGATGATAATAATAAACAATGATGTCACTGGTTTATATATTTACTATGCTACTTTTTATCATGATTTTAGAGTGTGCTCTTTCTACTTATTAAAAAGAATGTCGGCAGGGAACAGTGGCTCATGCCTGTAATCCCAGCACTTTGAGAGGCTGAGGTGGGCAGATCACCCGGGGTCAGGAGTTCGAGACCAACCTGGCCAACATGGTGAAACTCCGTCTCTACTAAAAATGCAAAAGTTAACTAGGCATGGTAGCGGGTGCCTGTAATTTCAGCTACTCAGGAGGCTGAGACAGGAGAATCGCTTGAACCTGGGAGGCAGAGGTTGCAGTGAGCCGAGATGGCACCACTGCACTCCGGCCTGGGCAACAAAGAGCGAAACCAAGTCTCAAAAACAAAAAAAAATATTAACTGTACGACAAGTTCAAATGGATCCTTCAGGAAAACATGAAGAAGTCCTTCTTATCATAGGAAATGACAGCTCCATGCATGTTATTGCTTTTGAAGATCTTCCTGTGGGTCAAGATGTAGAGGTGGAAGTGATTTTAACAATAAAAGAAAATACTTTTATTCGGTTGTACAACGTGTTTGTGTTTTAAGCTAAATGTTATTACAAGAATTAAAAAGTTTTAAAAAATGTTCTAAAGTGAAAAGTTTACAGCAAGCTAATTTATTATTGAAAACATAGTTTCTATAAGTGTAGTGTAGCTTAAGTATACACAGTGTTTATAAAATCTACGGTGGTGCACGTAATGTCCTAGGCCTTCACATTCACTCAGTACTCACTCACTGCCTCACCCAGGACAACTTCCAGTCCTGGAAGCTCCATTCATGGCATGTAGGTGTACCACTTTTTATCTTTGATACTGTATTTTTACTGTAACTTTTCTATATTTAGATTTGCTTAGAGACACAAATACCATCGTGTTATAATTCCCTAGTTTTCAGTACAGTAACATGCTGTGCATGCCTGTAGCCCAGGAGCAATAGGCTATACCTTATAGCCCTGGTGTGTCATTGGCTACACCATCTAGGTTTGTGTTTGTGCACTCTATGAAGTTTGCACAATGACAAATCGCCAAACGGCACATTTCTCAAACCAGGTCCTTGTCATTAAGCAATGTGTGACTGTATATCTATCTGCTAGATGACTTCAGCCTGCTACAGAGGAACGTGGGTATGTTTTTACTATTTAGTTAAAGCCAAGGAACAATTTGCTTGAACAGGAGAGCCAAATGATACGTTTTGGTGGGGAATATGGGGGTTATAATCACTATTGTGTAATTTAAAAACATACAGCTAAATACATGAAACAGTAATATTTTAAATATATGAAACAGTAATATTTTAATATTCTATTCTAAATACTTGAAACAGTAATATTTTAATACATGAAACAGTCATTTTTTAATATGTCAATATTCAACAGAACTAGGCGCTAGTTCTTCACACAGTGCATTATATATACAAACTCTGATGCCACTACACCACATGCATACGTGCTTCCATCCGAACTTGGCATCTTAACTTCTTGTTATTTTTGATTTGAGATCAGCTCCATGTGCTCTTGATCTGGCACACGGACTGCAGCCTTTAGTCTCTTTTGCAATGAGCTGCTGTGCACAAAATCAGGTCAGCATGTCTTGAGCACTTGGCCCTGGGCCATCTCCAGACCAGAGCACAGCAGGTGAAATTCAGTGTCCTGTGCCTCCTGAGTCCTTTTTCCCCTGACAGCTCCATGAGGTGGGGCCACTCTGCCTGTCTCTCTATATACTTCTCCAAATGCACAAAAGGCACCAGAGCCAACTGCTACCAGAGATTTAAAATATTAATAATAATAATAATACTGATAACAACCCTAAAAGAATGTTTGCAAAGAGCAAACACTGCTCATGCTAATATGTCTTCTAAGCAAATGCAGATGGGAAAAGCCGGGAGGAGAAATAGATGAGAAACCAAGAATAACCTTGGCTTTGGTGCTGCCAGCACATTCCATGTCTTGAAAAACAGGAGGTGTATTCAGGCTGGTTTTTGGGGAATAAAATGGATCTGTATATTTGCTTGTAGGTGCAGTAGGAAGCTCACGTCTGCTGCGCAGCAGTGAGCCATGTGTTGATGTTGGATCAATTGGATTTAATGTGCAGCTGTGCTCTCCCTGAGTGGGGAGCTAATTACTGCAGAAATACACTCACTGCAAATCAGGTGACTTCATGTGGAAACTATAATTTGGGGTGAATGAATAAGGACTCTTGCAGATGAGGGCAGAAGCTGCTAAAACAGCAAAGGAGAATCAAGGCTCCTTTCCAAAGATCTGCAGTTTGAACGTCTGCAGGGTGAAAGTGGCTCCAGAATTGCATATATAGCCAGGAAATGATTAGATGGAAAGAAGAAAGAAAGGAAACACCCACCTTAATAGCACAATACAAAGATCCAACACATATGGTCTCACAGGAAGGGAGACTGCAGACTTTCCCCTGTAATATGCATTTATCTCATTCAAAGGCTCAACATGCAAAACTTAGATTCAAATGAGTCAACTGACCCTTAGAATTATCCTTTCCCTCTAAACAAAAGTGAAATTATCCTCTCTTTTTCAAGTGACTATTTTATTTATTTTATTTTGAGATGGAATTTCACTCTTGCTGCCCAAGCTGGAGTGCAATGGCATGATGTCGGTTCACTGTAACCTCTGCCTCCCAGGTTCCAGCGATTCTCCTGCCTCAGCCTCCCAAGTAGCTGAGATTACAGCCATGTGCAATCATGCCAGGCTAATTTTTGTATTTTTAGTAGATACAGGGTTTCACCATGTTGGCCAGGCTGGTCTCCAACACCTGACCTCAGGTGATCTGCATGTCTTGGCCTCCCAAAGTGCTAGGATTACAGGCATGAGCCACCGTGCCTGGCCTCAAGTGACTATTTTCAATACTCAAACCTACTAATAGGAAAGGTGGTTACTATAACTTTGATAATCCTCTGCGGGATTTCCTAATTCCCACAAGTTAGAGGTTCTTTCTGATATTTGATCTGTTTACTCAAACGATTGGAAAAAAAAAAAGAAGAGTACATTATCATATGACTACTCGTGATTAGGGAAATGTAGTTTAAGAATTATAGCTCACTACCAGGCCATGTTTTGCCACTACCACGTTGTGTGAGTTCAATTCAAGTCAGTTAACATCTTTGAAACTCAGTTTTCCCATTTATAAGGATATGGCTATTTTGAGAACCAAATATAAATAAAAGTGATTTGAAAAGTGTACAATGTGTTTGCAAATGCAAGCTAGAGTTGTGATTTAAGGATGGTAAAGATTGGCTTATTGATTTAATGGTTAAAATAAAAGGGACATTTTTTAGAAATTTAAAAATAGTAAAGGAATCTCCTGCATTTCTTCTTTTGCCAAAGAAAAAGAAAAAAAAAATGCTTCAAGGACATTTCTTTAAACTTACTTTCCATTTTGCAGACTCTTTGAAAATTTGAAAAAAGAGGTTAAATTTCAGTTGTGGGCTGAAAAATTTGACTCTATCTGGAAGGGTAAATGTCTGTTTCCATTAAGTGATCCCAATTTCAAGGGCTTCATCTGAGCCATGAGCCATCATTCTCTACTTGGAAGCCAGAGGAATAAATTCTGACACAGGATGAAAACTTAAGAGGTTGGCAACTGACAAGGATCTTTTTATTTTCAAAAACCATGGCAAGAATGAGATTGGCAAAGAATTGTGTGTGTGTGTATGTGTGTGTGTGTATACTTGTGTGCATTTCCATTTTAGCATAGAAGTAATATTGATATGACAGCAGTAACTTTTAATTTCTCAGCATAGTTTAACAAAAGCATGGCTGACTCAGAGAAGGGGACACGAAGAAAAATGGAAATAATAAAAAAAAGAATATATGTAGTTTGGGTTCAGTTACTGGCATTGTTGACTGCAGATTTTGTTGGTTGCCTTTTCAGCATTTCACCCCCTTGGTTCTTTCTAACAGAACCCATGGTGGATTGGGAATTATACCCTCCTCCACAAAACCATATGCTTCACATCACAAGCATGGTGATTCCTTTGCCTGACCAGTGATTGGTTTTGAGTGGGCATGTGCCCCCACTTTTGGTTAGACACTAATAGATGCAAGGAAGTCTTTTGGGAGGTTTGTGGAAAAGACCCCTCCATTTACTTCACGATGCAGCCTCTTGTTCTGCCAAAAGGTGCCGTGGTTGAAATAAGACAGCCTTCTTGGGACCTCGAGAGGAGCTAGCTGGAGCATAGCAGGTCAGAAAAGTAAAAAGACCCTTATGATAGAAGTGAAAAGGTCTTTATATTATTTAGTGACTGCAGAGCCAACCCTAAAATTGGCCTCCTTCTGGATTCTTTCTGTGTTTTCTATAAACATCCTTCAACGTAGGTCAATTTGAGTTGGGGGTTTCTATAGTTGGCAGCTGATGTTATCCTAACGGATTCGTTATCCATCTATGCTTAAAGCTTGGTGCTGACATTGCCAATGGTATTGAAGTGATGCTGAATGAATGTGAGGCAAATGGCCGAGTTGGTGTCATGTAAAGGAACATTAACAAATCTCAGTTAAACGAATTGCCAAATGGATTAAATGTGTTCTCTGTCTTAGGTGTTGTGCTAAGTGCTTGAGTTAAAGCCCAACTTAGAGACCCAAGAGATAGTCGTCTTATAATTTCAGGTATATGACATTGCATTCTTACAAGCAATAAAGTACACACATACTGCTCTAAGTCATAATTTTCCCCCCAAAAGAATCTCTGCTTATGCATCAAATTGCTTATTTGCAATGATGTACTTGCTTGCATAGATATTTTCATTTAAAGTAAACATGAATGCCTTGGAGTACTACATCTTGGCTCAATTAGGACTTGCTAAATGGATTATTGTTTTCCATAAAGCACCTGTTATGTACCAGGCATGAAGCCAGTGGCTCTAGGGGATATAAAATTGAAGAAGACAAGCCTTGTCTTCAAAAGGCCTACTATTGAAAATATATGTAAACAGATAGTTACCATAGAAGTCCATTTTTACCATATCGACTATGTAAATGAGAAACTCATATGGAGCAGAAGTGGGGACAAATCACTTGTGGTTGGTGTTATCAGGCAAGGCACTATGAAAGACATGGTATTTGAGCTGTACTTTGAAAATACACACTTTCCATAAGCAGTGGGAGTTCAATACACGAGCACTAGAGTGGAAGGAACAGCATCGCTCCAGGATGCCAGGAGGAATCTGCAGGTCGTGTTCAGTGATGGGGCTGGTCAGATGTTGAAATGACCAGAACTGGGAGGGGATGGCTGAAATATTTGATGACAGAAACCGGACTCCAAAATATCTTGACAAGCTGGAATGATCGACTGAATCTACCATGATGAAAATGAACTGAGCTAAATGTACCATTTTGCATTTGATTATTAAAGGGAAAAACATTCCCAATCACAGTTGCTTATGTGAAAGACTTCATGTTTTTGTTGAATGTAAGCTCCTCATGAATCAACAATGTTGTTGCCAACTAAGATGAGGCATGCCTAGGTCAGATCCCTCTCCAAAATATAGGATGCCTTACTTATCTTCCTGCTCCAAAGTGATCATAGAGTTTGGTATTCGTTTTCTGTTGCTGCCATAACAGAGGACCACAAATTTAGTGGTTAAAACAACACAAAATTATTTTTTTATAGTTCTGAAGGCCATAAATCTGGCACATGTCTCACTGAACTAAAATTCAGGTGTTGGCAGACTGCATTATTTTCTGGAGGCTCTATGGGAGAATTCATTTCCTGCTAGTTCTGGTTGTTGATGGAATTCCATTCCTTGGGGTTAAAGCACCAAAGTCCCCATTTTCTTGCTGGCTATAAGCTAAGGACCATTTCAGGCTTCTAAAGGAAGCCACATTCCTTGGCTCAAGGTCATCTTCTTCCACCTTGTAAGCCACCAATGGAAGGTGGAGTCTTTCTCACATCACGTCTCTCTGACCCTTCTTCCATCATCACATCTCTCTTTTTGCCACTAGGAAAGATTTTCCGCTTTTCAGAACTCATGTGTTTAGACTGTGTCTGCCTAGATATCCAGGATAACCTGCCTCCTCCCATGGTCTGTAACCTTTAATGGCATCTGCCAAGTTTTGTTGCTGTATAAGACCAGATATTTATAGGTCCCAGAGATTAGGGCTTGGATATTGGGTGGGGAGGGGCATTATTCTGCCTATTACATACTGTCCTCTCATCTGAACAGTTTTGCTAGGTGCCCAGTGTCACTCTTTTATCTGGACATTGATAAACTGGGGCAGATTCCATACGAGAATGACCATAGTCATTCAGAAAGTTTAAAACTGTGTCATGTAAGGTATGTTTGATAAAACTGGGAAGATTTATCATAGATATTTTGTGGTAAGGGGAAGCATCAGAACTATTTCAAATCATCTTAAAACCTGTCGTATAAAATGGATCTATTACATGTTACATAGAATATAGAGAGAATTAAGAAGAAAAAAAAAAGACAAATTTTAGCTCAATATAGAGAATGTGATTTTTAGTTTCCAAAAATGGCCCCAATGAACCATGCCTTTTGGTGCTGATGCTCTCGTGTGGTCCAATTTCACATGCCCAGTGGAATACAGCAGAAGTGACAATGTAGGACTTCTGAATTTAGCCATTAAGAAGCCCTGGCAGCTTCTTTTCTCACACTTTTGCAAACCATGAGCCATCATGTAAGAAGTCCAACTACCCTGCTGGGGAGACCATGTGGAAAGACCATGTGGAGAGGCCAGATGGAGAGGAGAGGACTTAAGAATATATGGAAAGGAGAAAATTCTCATTGTCCCATTTGGGCCCCCATTTGACTGCAACATTGTGAGAGACCCCAAGAAAGACCAGCAGCACTGTTCAACTAAGCCCAACTCAAATTACCAACCCACAGAATAAAGAACTAAATAATGGTTGTTGTTTTAAGCCACCAGGTTTTGGGGTTATTTGTTACATACCAATAGCTAACTGATACACCTGATCAGCTAATTATATGTGTGTGTTTGTAACATGTCTAAACATGTTTTGAGTTTCTCATTGTGTATTTGTTTTTCTTTACATTTGACTGAAAAACAAACAAAAACACCGCTGGTTTTCTTAAATCCTTTTAGCTTCCTGCCAGGATTGTACTTGATTTAATGTGTTGCTTATAGATGTATGCATATGTGTATTTTTCTCTTAGCCTAGCCATTTCCTTGAGAGCTCAAATGTGTGAAACACTCTTAGTTACATTACTATCATAATTCCTCTACCTTTAAAAATGAAAAAAGAAATAAAAATAGAATTAAACTGGAACATGGATCAGTAATTAAAAACAGATGGCTTAAAGGATATGTTTGAAACAAGTGAAAATACACAAGACAGTGAAAGAGAAGCATGGGAACAAGAAACCCCTTGCCTTAGTCTGTTTTGTGTTGCTATAACAGACTACCTGAGACTGGGTAATTTATAAAGAACAGAGATCTATTTCTCACAGTTCTGAGGGCTGAGAGATCCAAGATTGAGGAGCACCAGCATCTGGTAAGGGCCTTCTTGCTGCATCATGCCATGGCCAAAGGTGGAAAGGAGAGAGAGAGGTAGAGATGGGGGGGGGGGTAGGGAGGTGGGTCGAATGCACAGCCTTGGACACTTTTATAATCCACATTAATTTATTAATGAAGGTGGAGCCCTCATGACCCAAACTACTTCCCATTAGGCCCCACCTCTCAACACCATTTCACTGGAGATTAAGTTGTCAACACATGCTTTTGGGAGGACACATTCAAACCATAGCACCCCCTACCCCAGGATTTTGATAGACACTGTATTGTTGCAGAGAACATAATGTTGAACTTGACAGCAAAGCTGATAGCACTTCCCCCATGAGAAGAGTAAACTGGGAATAAGCATTGATCATCAGTCTAAGCAAAAACAGACATAATTGCATTTTGGGTTTTATTGTTGTGGCAATTCAAATAAGCCTAAACCTGGTGCTTCTTTCTCTAAACTAACAAAAGGCATAGCTCATTTTATGGTGCTTCACTTTATTGCACTTGACAAATTTTGAATATTTTACACATTGAAGGTTGTGGCAACCTTGCATCCCACAAACAAACTTATAGGCCCCATTTTTTCAGGACTGTGAATTCGCTTCATATATTTTTTTGTCTCATTTTGGTAATTCTCACAATATCCCAAACATTTTTCATTATTACTACATTCATTATGGGTGATCTATGGTCAATGATTTTTGGTGCTACCATTGGAATTGTTTTGGGGTACCATGAACCATCACCATATAAGACCGTGAACTTAATAAACGTGTGTGTTCCAACTGCTTCACCTAAATGCCATTCTCTCATCTCCCTCCCTCTCCATGGACTTCCTATTCCCTTAGACCCAGTAATATTGAAATTAGGCCTACTAATAAACCTACAATGACCTCTAAGGGTTCCAGTTAAAGGAAGAGTTGCACGTCTCTCAATTCAAATCAAAAGTTAGAAATGATTAAGCTTAATGAGAAGGCATGTCACAAGCTGACATAAGGTGAAAATTAGGCCTCTTGTCCCAAGCAATTAGCCAAGTGGTGAATGCAAAGCCAAAATTCTTGAAGAAAATTGAAAATGCTACTCCAATGAACACAAAATCTTAATAGTGAAACACCTTTTTTGCTGATATGGAGAAAGTTTCAGTGGTCTGAATAGAAGATCTAACTAGCCATGACATTCCCCTAAGCTAAAGCCTAATCCAGAGCAAGGCCTAACTCTCTTCAACCTATGAAGGCTGAGAGAGTTGAGGAAGCTGTAGAAGAAAACTGGAAGTAATCAAAGGTTGGTTCATAAGGTTTATGAGGAAAGAAGCCATCTCCATGACATAAAAGTGCAAGGTGAAGCTACAGCAAGTTATCCAGAAGATCTAGCTAAGATAATTGAAGGTAGCTAAACAAGACATTTTCAATAAAGACAAACAGCCTTGTATTGGAAGAAGATGCCATCTAAGACTTCCTTACCTAGAGAAGTCAATGCCTGACTTCAAAACTTCAAAAGACTCTAGCTTGTTAGGGACTAATGCAACTTAAAGTTGAAACCAGTGCTCATTGACCTTTCTGAAAATCCTAGGGCCCTTAAAAAGTATGCTAAATCTACTGTGCCTGTGCTCTATAAATGGAACAACAAAGCCTGGATGATAGCATGGTTTACACCATGGTTTACTGTATATTTTAAGCTAGGTATTAAGACCTACTGCTCAGAAAAAAACAATCATTCAAATTAATGAAGCAGTCACTAAGTTTAGATTACTTTCTAAAGAGGAAAAGTGAGACAGATAACATATTTTGAGCAGTTATTCTGTAGTAATTGTCTTACATGTCCCATCTCCTTTAATCACAGCAACCTTAAGAAGTGGGTACTATTAACCTTATTATATGAATGAAGTGCGACCCAGAGTTTTACTGCAAAATAGCTTCAAATGAAAACGTTTTGATAATTGACAGCTTTAGGCTGTCTCTTGTGCATAGATAGTGCCTAGGGAGCATATTCAAATTTGTCAAACTCTGATTGCATAGGAGCATGCGTAGACTAGTTTTTAGGGACCCTATCTCATAAGGACTTTAGAAGGTTCTTTCTCGTTGTCTTGAGATGACCACAGCTGTGAAGACTGTGTTTCTGTACCTCCTCAACTTCTTTTGTGCTTCTAGCATGGCTTTTGGAAGGATATAACTCTTTTCCATACATGTAGAACACAAAGAAAGGAGCCAAGAATGGACTGCTTAACTTAGAAATGTGTTATTTTCATTGTTGATCAAAAGGCGTGGCTTTCATGTACCATTTGATGAGGAAGCTGGGGCCAGGACACAGGTCTCTACTACTGATACTGAGATTTGTCCCCTTGTCCCATATTCTAGCTTCATACTGATGAATAAAGATGTTGGCAAGTAATAAAATTATGGGGCCCTCTATACAAGTTTTATTACTGAGGGCAAGGAATAAGGAACTCATAACCCTTTATTCATTGAATCTGTAAGCAATGGGTGAGAAATCTAGAGAAGGAAGGAAGGAAGGGAGGGAGGAAGAGGAGAGGAGAGAATAGGAGAGGAGAGGAGAGAGGAGAGGAAAGGAGGGAGAGAAGGGAAGGGAAGGGAAGGGAGAAATAAAGAAGGAAGGAAGGAAGGAAGGAAGGAAAGCAAAGGAAGAAAAAGGAAGGATGGAAGGATTTTTTTTAAAAGCCTATGATGTATGAAAAGAGGATTAAGAGTGAAAAGACCCGGATAAGAGTCCCACAGGCCACAACACAGGTGAGTGTTCTTGAACAAGTCACTTTCCTCTTGAGGCCTCAGTTTTCACACGGTAAATGAGGTGGCAGGGGAGAGGGGCAATTCATGATCTCCAAAATCCTTTTCTGCTCTAAAATTCTGTCTTCCAGAGCTGTGCAGCAAGAAGCAGTTAAATGCTGGACTCTTTCCCCAGAAGAGCCTTCAGGTATTTTGCTGATTAAAGAGATTAGCTGTCCATTTGCAGGGATGTCTCTCCAATGAGGTAGGGACATAATAGCCCAACACAGTTTTAGTTTAGATTCACTTTATGAAGTACATATCTAATTCCCTGGCAAGCTAAGTCAAGCACGTCTTCTCATGTGTTTTAAGAACCAAGACATTTGGCTAAGACTGAGAGCAAATGCCTCTTATTAATGTGTGACAAATCCATATGGGGAAAAACACTGTTTCTTCTTTCCCATATGGCACAGCTGAGTAAGGCTGGCTTTTCTGGCCTTAAAATGGTTCCATGGAGCAGGTGGGTGGTTTATTTCACAGGCTGGTGACAATCCAGTGTGTCTCTCCCACAGAGATGGGAAGGGGCAAGAATTCTTCTGTTGTAGCCCAGGGCTGTCAGCAAGACTGTGACATGGGCCATTGCCCCTTCTGTCAAGATTAAGGGTAGCAGAACTACTGTGAGGAAGAAGAGCAGGAAATCTCAAACAACTTTGGGTCCTGGACCTGAACTTTTCTTGAACCCCAAGACCTTTAAAGTTTTGGTCCCATAAGGACAAATCAACTTTCTCTCTGGAAAACTCTCAACCCACTCCGCATCCCAGTCTCAATGTAATACGCATGATGAAGTCAGTGGGGGAAAGGGAGAACATGGGGGAGGCAGTTCTCTAACCCACCTTCCACCTTCAGGTCTGAAGGCTGAGGACCCAGTGACTTCTGGTTTTAACTTGGTCTTGGACCTCTGCAGACATAGTGGATTAGCCATTTCGCCTCTAAGGTTTATGGTACAGATTTTTTTTTTAAAGCATAGAGAAGACTGTATTGACTAAATATGAAAAATAAGCAAAACAATAGGAGGAATTGAAATCCAATCAATCCATACCTGTAACATCATTCTGCCTCTTTAAAAGAGCAAGAAGTTGTCCTGGAAAGAAGCGTAAGTTATCTCCTCTGTCCTCCAGTTTAGGCTGATGTGGACTAAGAGACAGTGACTTTCATTGCCCCTGCAACTTGGGGTGACAAAACAAAGTTCTCATGTTTCCTTAATAATCTCATGAAATTAAGTCTTTGACTCTTTTTTTTTTACTGAGCTATGGATGAATAACTACTTTAATAAATAGGAATGAACATACTCATCATATGTCATATAACCAGAATTAAGCAAATATGCATATTTTTTCCAATGTGTAATTTGTCATTATACACAATTAGCCGTCAATGTAAAAGGCTTGATTAAAATGAAAAGCAGTTAAGTGACAAAATGTCAGCTTTTGAAGAAAATGTCAAAGGTCCTATTACAATCTAGAAAATCAAAACTAGATAGGTTATAAAAATGGATTTGGATAAACATACACCTGCACACACACACACACACACACACACATAAACACACATGTTGATTTCCTAGAAAAGGAGACCATGGTTGTGAACTTGCAATGTACTGGAGAGGTTTCATATTAAACATTAGACAAGACTTTTTTAAACTTTTATTTTAGGTTTGAGGTACATGTGCAAGTTTGTTATATAGGTAAGCTCATGTCATGGGGGCTTGTTGTACAGATTATTTGTCACGCAAGTACTATGCCTAGTACCCAATAGTTATTTTTTTCTGCTCCTTAGGACTTCTTAACTGTGGGACTTAATTGACTAGTCAAAGGAAACTGTGTTTTTTCTCGAATACATTGAGACTAAAAATCTAAAACATCTTTATTTAAATCTGAGATTTTTTATTAAAAAATCAAAATCTTAGATGCTAAAAACATAAGATTTTTAGCAAAGATCAATTAGTCCATGGGGAAAACTTCTCTTTAAAATGCCTGTTTCAAACATGAATTCATCCCTGCTAAACTGTTTCAGTGCAATGAGAAGCTTATTCCCAGACATGTTCCAGGGTCCTACAATTACAATCACTAAAAAGTTCTTCCCTGTATCTAACCAACGACTACACCTTAATTAGTGTCTCTCTGGAGCCATGTAGGCGACTTGATTTTACAGATCTTCAAACTTTTGACATCACTTGTTATATTCCTCATAATTCTCTTGCCTTCAGATAAAACGTATCAAAATACTTGAAATCGTGCCATTGGAGAAATGGTTGAATGAATAAGCATAAGAGTGAATGGAAAAACCGGGAGGCATCACCAAGTTGGCAAAGGAATTTCAATCAACATTTATTTGTCATATGCTATGTATCCACAGTATACTAAGTTCTAAAGGTCTCTATTAAACTCCAATGCCCTGATCTCCACATTCCAAAGCGTTTTCTTAGCTCAGAGCAGAATACATCTCCCATCACTTACTGTGCTTTGCAGGAGGTGGGTAGTAATACTGAGGGAAAGAAGGCAGGACAGGAGTTAACTTCACAACGGCCTTCTCAAACCTGTGATTCCACAAATATCTCTAATCCCACAAAGTAACTCAAGACTCTTAGTTTGAATGCCACAAGAGGGCACTAGACTACTACATGGACCTAGCTCTACTTAAGGCCCACAGCACAGAGCAAGGGACAGTATTGGCATTAGTGACGGCCACATCAGTTTTATGTCCTACATCTGTGTCTGAAACACAGTATGCAATCATGGAGGATGAGTAAAGCTATTGGCTATGAAACACATGTTCAAATGCTAAGCTTGAGTTATGCTAAATATAATAGAATCCGCATACAATTTGAAAAAAAATAAGTAAACAGGAGTAAGGTCCACCCCCAAAGTTCTAAGAAAAGCTAAGTGGTTCTTTAAGTTTTGAGTCCTGAACACGACATGAACAACATGGTGATAGGGAAACAGCAGGAGTTAGACAAACAGGAGCTTTCCACACCTACTTTTGGAAAGCCTGACATCTGATGAGGCTCATGTTGGCCACAAGATTCCCTCCAGACTGTGAGATTTACACTGGGCATCACCCAAGGTATTTCTTCTCTCTACTCCTGAAGTGCTTCGTACTTTACAAGGTTTCAGGACAACTAGTCTCAGGCTATGAAAGCATACTTAAAAACATCTCACAAATACAGATTGAGTCTATGTAATCACCACATCATTTAAGAAAGGCAAAAATTCAGTCAATAAAGTTATATGTTAGCCTGAATAATATCAACAAACAGATTATTTGGGTCAATGAAGAAGTGTCTTCTATGATTCCAAAACAGCCAATTAAGTTAATTCAGACAAATGTGAATCAACACAAGGAAACATAATCAGTCAAGAATGCTTCTTGGGATCATGAAAATCAAACCCCAGACTGAAGGCTTGAGTTTTTAACTTTTCAATAGTTATGTTTAATATTTCATAGACGATGACTCCTTTGGTATCATAACTATGCACAGGACATGCTTTTTCCCTAAAGATGATAGATAGATAGATAGATAGATAGATAGATAGATAGATAATTGATAGACAGACAGAATAATTCCGATTGAGTGTCATATAAAAGACTTACAAAATTGGCTAAACAAGAGGTTCTTGTGCAGCAGGAAAGATAGAAGAGGGTCATTTTTCTGAGGCAAGGTTTAGCTTTTTGGAGACAATGCACACCTGGTGGTTTCCTGCAGAGCCAGTTGAAATCATTAAGAAAGATGCTCCTTTCTTTCTACTTTCTTATTGATTTACCTACATTCTGAGTTCTAGATCCATTACCTCCATTTTTTAAACTTTTTTAAATTTTTTTGTTTTTGAAAGAAAGAAAAAGAGAGGAAAGAAAGTGAGAGTGAAAGAAAGAAAAAAAGAATGTAAGAGAGAAAGAAAGAGGAAGAGAAAGAGAGAGAGAGAACGGGATTCTTGTTCTATTGCCCAGGCTAGAATGCAGTCTAAAAATGG
>CAUYLG010058721.1:0-26615 GCA_963573385.1 Cacajao melanocephalus
AAAATTTTTACAGTCTACCCATCTGACAAAGAGCTAATATCCAGAATCTGCAAAGAACTTAAAAAAATTTACAGGAAAAAAACCAAACAACCCTGTCAAAAAGTGAGTGAAGGATATGAACAGACACTTCTCAAAGGAAGACATTTATGCTGCCAACAAACATATGAAAAAAAGCCCATCATCACTGGTCATTAGAGAAATGCAAATTAAATCCACATTGAGATACCATCTCATACCAATTAGAATGGTGATCATTAAAAAGTCAGGAGACAACAGATGCTGGAGAGGATGTGGAGAAATAGAAACACTTTTACACTGTTGGTGGGAGTGTAAATTAGTTCAGCCACCATGGAAGACAGTGTTGCAATTCCTCAAGGATCTAGAACTAGAAATACCATTCGACCTGACAATCCCATTACTGGGTAATGTACCCAAAGAATTATAAATCATTATATTATAAAGACACATGCACATGTATGCTCATTGCAGCACTGTTTACAATAGCAAAGACTTGGAACCAACCAAAATGCCCATCAATGATTGACTGGATAAAGAAAATGTGGCACATATACACCATGGAATACTATGCAGCCATAAAAAAGAATGAGTTAATGCCCTTTGCAGGGACATGGATGAAGCTGGAAACCATCATTCTCAGCAAACTGGCACCAGAATAGAAAACTAAACACTGCATGTTCTCATTCATAAGTGGGGCTTGAACAATGAGAACACATGGACAAAGGGAGGGGAACATCACACACTGGGGACTGTCCAGGGGTGCAGGGCTAGGGGAGGGATAGCATTAGGAGAAATACCTAATATAGATGACGGGGTGATGGATGCAGCCAACCACCATGGCATGTGTATACCTATGTAACAAACCTGCATGTTCTGCACATGTACCCCAGAACTTAAAGTACAATAAAAAAAAGATGCCTTTATAAGATATCTTCAAAAATAAAATGTATTCTCTGAGTGTTAATATAATAAGAAAGAAAAAAAAGACACTTAGGTTAACTAAAGTAATGAAGGAACTCAAACTTGAACCAAGAACTATGTGATCTTAAATCTCACTTTAGTCTGCCTCCCAGACACTTTGAGGCTCAGGGGTCTGAAGTGGGCACAGTGGCATCCTGGGAAGATTTAATAGGACAACAAAGGTAAGGCACACAATTAGCTCCAAATTCTAGTCAGTCCAAAGCATGCTGCCTTCTAAAATTACATTTTAAAATCTAGAGAAAAAATACGAAAAAGGGCATTTTCATAAAATGTCTTATAGTCCTTCCTCTGAATGACTAACCTCACCTTTGTTCTACATTGCGTATTCTTTATCCCAAATGAACAGAACATGTTGATGTGTTCTCGGATTACAAGGTGTTTTCAAATGATAATGTAATAACTCAGTAGACTTGTAAAATGGAGGCAGAAAAAAATCATTTAAAACCAAAATTGACGGTGCTGCTTCTATCTGCTAAGGGAAGTGCTCTAATTCACGTCAGAGGGGTAAGAGGCAGAGTTTCCTTCTCCTTTTGCAAAAAAAAAAAAAAAAATTGGGAGCAGCAAGCAAAAAATCATTCAATTGTTAAGAAAAAAAATTTAAGCCACCCTCTCACTTGCCTTCCTCCTCTTCCCCAGGAATTGGTTGCACTACTGAAACCAGAGGAATGCAGGGATTCTACTATTTGTGTAAAATAAGTTTTAGCCAAATTTGCTTGAATTTCTAAGAATAGGCTACTTTGGTTGATACACAAATTAAACCTACAAATAAAAGCTTTTGAGAAAAATTGGGTAGTACAGCCACAGAATAGCAGCTAAGCCAAGGAGGGAAATCCTTTTGGTATTGTGTTTAAAAATAATTTTTAATTTTTCCTACAATGAGGTGAAACTACTCACATGTGTTTAATTGTTCGCTCTGAAAGACACACAGTTCCCTTACGAAAATAGCTTTTGCCATGTAGAGTGATTTAGTTACAAAGCAGTGAAAAATAAATTGTGTCCATAAAAAAGTTACAGAATTTACTCCTGTGCCATTAAATATTAGTTAATAATGCAGTTTTTAAATTGATGTGCTATATTCTATCATATCAATATTGTATTTGATATGGTTCAGTTGCAGACCATTCTTCCAGAAGAAATAATTAGGCAGAAAGGAATTTAACACTTGCTGCAAACCATAAGAAGGCTTACAAACTGTTTGGAATTGTAGGAGCAGGCACTGTGTGAACGTTTAGGAATAACTTCCATTCTCCAGAACCGCATGGGCAGTCCTGCCATCCAAAGGCAGCACTGTCAAGAGGATGCCCTAGAAGCCAGAGACTGCGGTTGGCAAAACAAAGCAGTCTTGGCCTGGGTTGGCAGCACTCAAAAGGGCTGCAGCTGCCCTGCCAGTGCATATGGGTCCCATGTATCCGATTGGTGGAACCCAAACCCGTCTGCAGCCCTCCCTGGGGAAGATATCCGGGAAATGTAGTTTTTAACCTAACCCCTAAGGCACGGAAAGCTTATAGATATTGATTGCAATGGAGATAGAATAATGTATTAGAATTTGTTTAACCATCCTCCAAGTTTTACACATTTTGGTTGTTACATAATTTTCTCTATGATAAATAAATAAAATAAATTCCTGGGTCAAACAATATGAACACTTTCAAATTTTTGACAATGATTGCAAAATTGCTCTCTTGAAAAGTTATACCACTTTATACTCCTTCCAGTGACCCTTGTTCCATATTATCAGTCATGATTAATACATTTGTCAACACTTTAGAAAAGGAAGGTGACGTATTATTTTAAAACTTTGAATTTCTTTGGCTAGTGAGTTTCAAGATTTTAATCCTCACTACAAGTGAATTACAATTACTTTTTTTGTTTTTGAGATGCTGTCTCACTCTGTCACCCAGGCTGGAGTGCAGTGGCGAGATCTCGGCTCACCACAACCTCGGCATCCTGGGTTCAAGAGATTCTGGCTGCCCCAGCCTCCTGAGTAGCTAGGCTTACAGGCATGTGCCACCACGCAGGCTAATTTTTGTATTTTTAGTAGAGATGGGGTTTCACCATGTTGGTCAGGCTGGTCTCCAACTCCAGACTTCAGGTGATCCACCTGCCTTGGCCTCCCAAAGTGCTAGGATTATAGGCGTGAGCCACTGCGCCCAGCCTTGTTTTCAAAATTAAACTTAGTTGAAGCCTGTAAGACTTAAAATGAAAGCAAAAGTATGTAACTTGATTATGATGCAGCCAAATGAATGTAGGTACAAATACTAGACTTGAAAAGTAAATGTATGAATATACATTAGTAGAATTTGATGAGGTCTTGGGATTACTTGTTCATGGGCCCAGGCTTTAGATGTCTGGCTACTCACAGTAAGATTCATGAAGGAAATAAATTCTGTAAGGAAGCACTGTATGACTCAGAGAAACTAGAGAGATCCAGATGTTCAAAGCAACTATTTCACTTGCTGGAATTTGCTGGTGGAATAACTACCCTTCCCTGATGTAATGAGGCTAAATGAATTCCTGGGGAACCCTCAGGCTGTCAGTGCAACATCTCCAAGATCTTTTTTCTCCAGCAGGTGGCATGTACAGCACTATCCTGAGATGGTGATAACTTTATTATATGGAGTTTTAGCACAGGCATTAAAGAAGGCTCTCCAGGCATGATGGCTTCAGTGTGTAATCCCAACTACTGAGGAGACTGAGGTGGGAACCTATGAGTTCAAGGCTACAGTGCACTATGATCATGCCACTGCACTACAGCCTGAGTGACAGAATGAGACCACTTCTCTAAAAAAAACAAATTAAAGAGAGAAAGAGAAAAAGAAAGCTAGAGAGAGGTTTGTTTCAGTGACTTAAAGGAAAAAAGATGTTCTAAATTTGCTTTTGAAACTGGGACATTAATTTTTCACCAGATTAAGATAAGACCCTGTATATACACATTAAACTTGAACAGCTATCTTTAAAGGCTGTTGAATGCAAGGCAGTCAATTTATGTACCAGCTTAGTGGTAGGCATCACTCTTGATCTGGTGGCATCGCTCTCCATCTAGTGGCAAGATAGGCTAATTGAAAGCTGGTGCCAAAGAAGAAATATTCTAATACTGAAATGCTGGACAAAAGTTTAAAAAGAGAACAGTATTATAGTATCAGATAAACTTCACCACTGTTTTATTAATTGACATAAATAAACTGTCTATGTAAAATAATCCAGGATTGTATCAGGTTATCTAATTTGGAAATGAAAAGAATATTCTTGCTGGATGGTAAATAGACTATTCTTAACATCAGGTCTTTTCTTGGAAGTGTTTTATCTTATCTTAAACCTTTTATGATCTTAAAAATTTTATTTTCAAATCTTAAGAAGCTGTTGAATTATATTTTAATCATTTCAGGGAAAATATTTAGAAATTATATTAACCAATTTAGATCAAATCAACATCCAAATTGGGTCATTACAAGGAGATTTTTGGTATAATAACTTTGTAATCTGAGGATATTAATCAGGGTATGATAGTACACATAATTAGTATGGTTATGACATACTAATATTAGAATGACGGTCATTGAGCCTATATCATGTAGTTACAGTGAGATTTATCTGTTCTAACATGCTTAGCATTCTGTTAGGATTAGTTGGTGTCCATGCTGTCTTTGTCATTAAATCATTTGAATATTATCCAAGACCATAAGGGACTGTATGTTCACAGGAAAAAAATAATAAAATCACAAAATGTGAAGAATGTATGTACTATGAAAAGAAAGTAGGCAAACAGGTATCTTTAAAAGAGGAAGCTAAATAAAAATAAAAGAGGAAGCCAAATGAATGGATCAGATAGAAAAAAAATTTCAAAAGCATAATAATTTTTTAAAAAGGACAATAAATGTTCTTAGAGACCTAAAGAAGGAAATTGGAAATATGAATCAGAAAAATCAGTGATGAAGGACCAATTGGAGATAGTCAGTACAAAAAACCTAATAACTGAAATAAATCGGTAAGTATAGTATTAGATAAAGCTTATAGATTTTTTTTAGATACTGCTTTTCAGAGTGAACACACTTGAAATATAAATTATTGAGCTGAAAGATCAGGCCAAAAAACTCTTTTAGAAGGATTCAGGAAATGACAAAGCAGTGCTAAAACACTGAGAGAAAAGTTAAGACATAGTGACAGAATTTTGCAGGACTGAAGAGTGATATTAGCACAGTCTTTATTCAGTATCTTCAAAGATTGGTTCCAGGACCCACTGCCCCCATAGTAAAATCCAGAAATGCTCAATTCCCTTATATAAAGTGGTATATTTGCTCATAATCTGCATACACCCTCCTGTATACATTGAATTATCTCTATATTACACATGATATCTAACACAATGTGAATGCTATATATATAGTTGCTATGCTGTATTGGTTTTTTATTTGTATTTTTATTGTTATTTTAATTTGTTTTTTTCCTGAATATTTTCCATCCCAGGTTGGTTTAATCTGCAAATGCAGAACCTGAGGATACGCAGGGCTGAATGTATTTAGATAGAAAGAGCACAGAGAAGTTGTTGAAATAAGAGAAATTTGAAGCTAGGACACTATATACAATTAATTTGATGTAAGGCTGACGTAAGTTATTGTAAGGTACACAAGGCCTCAGAAGACTGACAAAAATTGTTTGAAAACACTTTGGAAGCATATGTTCAGGTAAGACAAGAAATGAATCCAGGAGGTAACTAAGAGATGTGAAAAGTGTGGAACAAATGAAGCTCTGTAATATGTTTAGATAAAAACCTGTCAGAGTCATATTTAATCTAAACAGCTTCAGGAAGAGAGACACTATATTGCTTTCTTTATCCCAGAGATTTCAGAGCATATACATAGGTGTCATGCATATCATATGTATATGTGTGTATTAGTAGGAGGAACAAACCCCCAGCAGCCCTCCACAAAATTCTCTGTTTATTTACAAATTGTACATGAGAATACGCACTATTTCCTATCATCAGAGGTGTTATTTGAAATACATAAGAATTAGTACAACATGGGGCACTGACCAATCAGAATAGACATACAAATTGTACATGAGAATATGCACTATTTCCTATCATCAGAGATGGTGTTTGAAATACATAAAAATTAGTACAACATGGGGCACTGACCAATCAGAGCAGACATCAGCAAACTACTGGAGTAGGTTCCTGGATGCTGTGCCCTTCATGTCAGGATTATGAGTACATTTCTGGTGGTCTGGGGCAAAGGCATGGGGCAGGGACTCAAGGTAGCTTCTATTTGCCATGTATATAGGATTGTTTCTATATTTTAACAACTTGTATGGTCATGTATACTAACTGAATAGCAACTCTGGTATAAGACATGTTTGACGACTTCATGTAATTTTCTGAAAAGTGCTTTTTTAAAAAAATAAATAAATAAACCTTGGGCAATGTTATGTTAAGACAGTCTCTACAGTAAAATAATTTGCCATACTGAGAGACTTACCTTCTTTACAATGAAAGTCAGAAAATATAAGTAAAACATATTAAGTTATACTAAAGAAGAGAGAATAATCAAATATAATCTTACTCAAGATACTTTGTGACAACTAAGTTTGCAAGATGTTTTTCCCAGCTTACTGGGTCATAAATATTCAGTATCGTTTTCCTTCCCGTATTTTAAAGAAAGGGAATTTAGAACACGTGTTATAAAGCTAGGTTTTAAAAAATCTAAATAATAGTTTCCTCTCATTGCAGACTTTGATTAAATTGCAGCCTGGAGCCATGCCCAATAGGCCTCTTCAGAGCCACAACCACCCACAGGTAGGTGGGCACTTTATGTGTGAGAAAAAAAAATTGTTGTTATAGGTCACTGAGTTGTGCAGTTGTTTGTTACACAGCAAATGACATTCCTTTTTTACTTATTCATCATTCATTCAATATATTCTAAACATAGAACTATGAGCTATAAAAACCCAAAACTGGCTTTTCTTTTGAAAGACTGACTTGACAAATTTATGTTAAAACTAATCAGGAAAGGAATGGAGATGCAAATAAATAACAGCACCCTTGAAGTTTGCATTCTACTGTTGAAACAGAAAACATACAAATAAACTGGGAATTCCAAATGGCTCATAAGCAAATGAAGAGTGACTTACCCTTACTCTGTAATCAGAGAAATGCAAATTAAAACAATTAAGTCTGAGAATATCATGTAGTTGTGAGGATGTTGGGAAATAAGAAATCTCTCATACAATTTAAGGGACAGTAAACTGGTGCAACCATTCCAGGGAGCAACCTGAAAGTACTTGGTAAATTAACTATATTTATACTTTATCTACAATGTAGTAATTACGTTTCTAGGTCTCTTGTCCGTGTCCCTGGGAATATTTTTCATAGAAATGTTTGTGGCAGGAAGAATGGGGAAAGTCTAGATGTCCACTGGCAGAGGAATGGGAAATAAAATAAGAGATAGACACAAAATAAAGTTATATTTAGCAATCAGAAATAATGTTCTAGATTAATATTTATCTTGATGGCTCTTGAAATATCATGACAAGTTGAGGAGAAGACAATATGAGATTTATTAAAGAATAACTTTTGTTGTTGATTTTTTTTTTTCTGAGATGGAGTCTCGCTCTGTTGCCCAGGCTGGAGTGCAGTGGCACAATCTTGGCTCACTGCAACCTCTGCCTCCCTGGTTCAAGCAATTCCCCTGCCTCAGCCTCCTGAGTAGCTGGGATTACAGGCACACGCCACCACACCTGGAGTTTTTTTTTGTATTTTTAGTAGAGATGAGAGTCTCACCATGTTGGCCATACTAGTCGCCTCCCAAAGTGTTGCGAATACAGGCATGAGCCACCGCGCCCTGCCAAGAATAACTTTCAAGGAGATTAAATGCATATGTCCAGAAACACCAAATGTATCTTTAAAGATACACATATATCTAAATAAATATAGCAATGATATCCTGGAAGGGTATAAATTAAATACGTAAGGGTGGGTGAGAATGGTGGATGCATGGGAAAAAGGTAGTAAAAAGTAGAAAGGTAAAATTTAAAAGGGGTATTGCACAGATACTAATAGGTTGCAAAGAAATGGAGGTTGTGATTAATTCAATTATGTGACTTAATAGTCTAAAAATAATGATATGTAGTTCAGGAATAGGGCAAAGGGAGTATGTAAAAGTTAGTGCTGTCTAAGCATGTGCGCATTGAATTCTCACACTTTCAATGATCTCTTGCTATCAGATCTTTTCTAAGGTTAGAGGAAGACAAATATCACAGTAGTTGTATTTTAATTCTAGTTTTGTTTAGGCAAATGATAATAATGAGATAACCTACAAAGCTCTAATTGACATACCTATTAATATTAGTATACCTAAATGTAGAAAATCTATTTAAAAAGAAAAAAGAATGTACCATGTTCATCAAAAACCTCACCTTTCCACATGATAAGTATTGCTGATATTTTGATTTTTTTTTGCCATGGAATGTATTTTGCAATTACCTTGGTAATCAGTATAATGTGAGAATTAAATTGCATTTATGGATCTTGATGTGTCATCTTTAGAAATTATTTAGATTGAAGCTATCATGATACCTTTCTTTAACTACTATATTAATGATCTTGAATGAAGATTATTATTGGAGTTCAGCGTCTTGCAAAATTGTCTTGCACTTTTCCTGTGCTTCATATCTTTATTGTCTTGTCTCCTTTGAATAATCTCAAAAGAAAAAGAAGGCAAAGGAGTATACAGCACAGCCTATTAGAGGAAATGGCTGAAATACTATTCTCATATTGTTGAATGTGACTATTGAGAGGATATTATGCTTGCATGTAAAACATTTAATTATATTCAGTATGTTTTAACATCACTGATTCCTCCTTAACTGATGGTGTAGTGAATGTTCATCTTGGGGAAAATACCACCTTCGTATCTCACGGGATCTAAAGAATGTCTTTTGCTGAAGAATAAAGTGCTTCAAAAAGTTCAAAGGGAGAAATATGAATTTTTTTTTATGGTAAGAAAGGATAGATTTTACCATTTGGGAAAGTAACAGCTTATTAAATCACTCAGTGATTATGGTAATTCAGCTGTCATCTATTTCTTTAACCTTCTAACCAGTGAACAAAGTTACGTTACTTATATCTTGGACTAAGTGAGTCGAAAAGGAATAGATTAAGAAAGATTATGTAAGGAAACTGGTTATTATAGCAAAATGGTTTGTATTCATTCTGTAAATGAATGCTGCTGCTGTTTTGCTCTTTATTTTAACCTTAATATTTCTTTGTTCTGGTTATTTCATGTGAAATTTTTGTTTGTTTGTTTTTGTTTTTGAGACAAAGTCTCGCTGTGTCGCCCAGGCTGGAGTGCAGTGGCAGGATCTCGGCTCACTGCAATCTCCACCTCTCGGGTTCGAGAGATTCTCCTGTCTCAGCAGCCCAAGTAGCTGGAACTACAGACATGAGCCACCACGCCTGACTAATTTTTTTTTGTATTTTTAGTAGAGATGGAGTTTCACCATATTGCTCAGGCTGGTGTCAAACTCCTGACCTCAAATGATCCGCCAGCTGTGGCCTCCCAAAGTGTTGAGATTATAGGTGTGAGCCACTGCACCTGGCCATGAATTTTTAAATATGTCACATTTCAAAATAATTTTACAGTTCCAAAATAATTATTTTGTAATTCAAAGACAGTTGAATAAGCAAATCCCTTGGGATTTGATTGTGTCAGAATTATAAGGTCCTGCTTATTTTTATTTTTATTTAGAATTTGTCTGATGGTTTCTGATTATCGTCACCGGTTCCTTATGTTTGTTCCCAAAAGAAGTACGATTTGTGAGACTTGGTTCCACCTTTGATTTTGATCCATCCCTCTGCATCAGGCTGTCACAGGCTTCCTAGGTCATTGCCACAATTTTATAAGTAAGGCAAATAAAAATAACCTACAGGACTCACTTTCAGAAGGTCAATCACTCAATTCACTGAGTGTTAATAATCAATTTAGGCCTAGGAGAAGGACATTTCTCTTAAAATTCTCTAGAAGAAGGTCAAATATCTAGGTTCTTACATTTTTGAATAGCAAAGTAATGTTGAAATTAGATGGACACCTTGACATAAATCTGAATAAAAATAACATATCTCAGGAATCTATTAGTATTATATTATGATATAAAAATTATTAAAATAGCAGATATTATTAAAATATCTTAGCCAAAAGGCCAAGAAGCCATAGTGTCTTAAATTTCTGAGCTCTTTCTAACTGATAAAATGCTTTAATATAAAGCTTTATTTTTATTTAATTTTGTTTTAGATACAGAGTCTTGCTATGTTGCCCAGGCCGGACTAGAACTCCTGGGCTCAAGTGATCCTCTTGCCTCGGACTCCTAAATGGCTGAGACTAGATGTGTACACCACTGCACCCGGCCTCTATATGCAGCTTTTTAGAGGCAGAAACTATTTCAATGACTTCTATCCTTGAACCCAGAAATTGCCAGACCTAGGTCAATAAGTGCCTAAAGGAAACATGGGTCTTTTGTTGTTGTTGCCCAGAGTGCAAACTCCCTGCCTATATTTGGGGAATTTTCTGCAATATGTATCTTTAACAGAAACTCCAAAGGCCATGTGCTCTATATCCCATCTTTCTTTTCAACTACAGCACAGGAACATGATTCAGGCTCACCTGATCAGCTGTAACCACTTGAACTTTCACTGGGAGCTGTTGATGCGAAAGAGTAGCAATGGTGGCAAATCTACTCTGATAGTGGCAGCAGTATAGATAGCAACAACCTGTTCCAGGGCAGTAGTGGAAATGGAACTAGTGGTGGCCTATAGTGACTTGTGCCAGAGGTGATAGCTGTACATGTGGTGACATCCAGTGTTCAGCCATGGTGGGAGCAGTCCCTGTATGACCCTGGATCTATGATTTTAGTTGTGGGTCTGGCTGCTGCATAGTGCTCATTGTTGATCTTCCCTTTTTCAGAACTTATTTCTCCATCCTTCTTGACAATTCTCTTAGATATATAAAATCTTTTTAATAAATTACCCTTCTTCTTAAATTAGAATTGGCTTCTGTTACTTGCATTAATATACTTGACTGATAAAATATGAAATTGAATTGCATAGCTCTATAACATTATCAAGATAGGCTTTATGAATACCGTTCTATATCAGTAAGCAAAGACTGAGACAGTAATTTGCTTGGCTAAGATTAACATTTAGTAAGAACTAAGAGCCAGCAATCATACATAGTCACTCTGCTTCTATGCCTGGGACTCTTTCTTGCCACAGTGTGGTGGAGATGGGCTCATTTTCTAAGTACTCAGAAAGCTTACATTTCACAACTTCTCTTATAATTCTCAGTCACCAGTTGGAGTCCCCCAGAGAGCAGCCTGATCTGTATCACAAACCTGAGACAAATTTTTGTTGCATTAAGCCCTTGTAATTTGGAGTTTATTCTTATAGCAGCTAATGATCTTTACTCCATTTTTTTTTTTTTTGAGATGGAATTTCACTCTTGTTGCCCAGGCTGGAGTGCAATGGTATGATCTCAGCTCACTGCAATCTCTGCCTCCTGGATTCAAGCAATTCTCCTGCCTCAGCCTCCTGAGTAGCTGGGATTACAGGCATGTGCCACCACGTCCAGCTAATTTTGTGTTTTTAGTGGAGACATGGTTTCCCCGTGTTGGTCAGGTTGGTTTTGAACTCCTGACCTCAGGTGATCTGCCTGCCTTGGCCTCCCAAAGTGTGGGATTACAGGATGAGCCACCCCGCCCGACCTCTACTTTTGCTTTTTTTATATTTTTCAGCATTTCTAAGTTTCCCTTTGGTAAGATTTACCCTATTCATAAGGAGGTAATTTCATTTTTACCTATGTTTATCTATTATTTCTAGTGTGGAGAGCATTCAAAGTACACCATATCAATGTAAGAGTTAAAAATATAAAGATCCTAGTCTTTAAAGAGTTTGTAATTCATTCCAACAAAAACTGTCAAGCTCCTGCACTGTACTCAAGATATGAAGATGAGTAAGTTAGAACTCCTACCCTTAAGGAGTTAACAGTTGATTCCTAAGAAGGGCCTGGACATGTAAAGATTCACAATTCAGCGTAATAGTTAGCATACTAGTTAACCCCATAGCGGTTAAGAACATGAACACAGCTGGTATGATGGTAGTGGATTATCAGAACTTACTAACATTAGTGTCATTAAAGTTGTTATACAACTCTCCACAGCTAAATTTGTGTGTGCTTCCCGGGCTCAAGCCATCCTCTCTGCCTCAGACTCCTAAGTAGCTGGGACTACAGGCATGCACCACCATGCCTGACACATGCTTTTACATTTTTTGTAGAGAGATAATTACACCATATTGCCCAGGCTGATCTTGAATTCCTGGGCTCAAGCAATCTACCTGCTTTACCCTCTTAAAGTGCTAGAATTGCAGATGTGAGCCACCACACCCATCCACACTTTATTCTTTATGAGACAGAGTCTTGCTCTGTTGTCCAGGCTGGAATGCAGTGGCACAATCACAGCTCACTGCAGCCTTGACCTCCTGCGCTCAAGCGATCCCCTACCTCAGTCTTCCAAGTAGCTGGGACCACAGGTGTGTACCGCCATGCCTGGCTAATTTTTAAATTTTTTTGTAGAGACAAGGGATCACTATGTTGCCTAGGCTGGTCTTGAACTCCTGGGCTCAAGCAATCCTTCTACCTTGGCTTCCCAAAGTATTGGGATTACAGGAGTGAGCCACCGTGCCTGGCCTAGATGGGTAGTGTTTGAAAAGCTATGTAAAATTTGTGTATCTCAATGAGGATGGTAACAGAACCTTCCTCTGGAATTACTTGAAGTTTAAATAAGTTAATATATCTAAAGAACCTAGAACAGGCCATGTGTGGTGGCTCATACTGGTAATCCCAGCACTTTGGGAGGCAGAGGTGGGTGGATCATCTGAGTTCAGGAGTTTGAGACCAGTCTGGCCAACATGGTGAAACCCCATCTCTACTAAAAATACAAAAATTAGCTGGGCATTGTGGCATATGCCTGTAATCCCAGCTACTTGGGAGGCTGAGGCAGAAGAATAGTTTGAACCCAGGAGGTGGAGGTTGCAGTGAGCCAATATCGCACCACTGCACTCCAGTCTAGGCAACAGAGCGAGACTCTGTCTCAAACAAGAACCTAGGACAATGGCTGGCGTAGAGTAAGCACCATATGTATTAGCTACGATTATAATAGAAGAATCTGTAAGATATTCTGCGGGCAAGGAGAAGGAAGTGGCTAATTTAGTATGCAGAGTAGAGAAGGACCTCAGAGAGCTGGAATTTGCAGAGCAAGGAGGAAAGATGATTTTGTTTTTTTTTTTTGAGATGGAGTTTCACTCTTGTTGCCCAGACTGGAATGCAATAGGGAATCTTAGCTCATTGCAACCTCTACCTCCCAGGTTCAAGGGATTCTCCTGCCTCAGTCTCTCAAGTAGTGGGGATTACAGGCACCCTCCACCATGCCTGGCTAATTTTTGTATTTTTAGTAAATATGGGGTTTCATCATGTTGACTAGGCTGGTCTTGAACTCCTGACCTCAGGTGATCCACCTGCCTTGGCCTCCCAAAGAGCTGGGATCACAGGCATGAGCCACCGCACCCAGCTGAGAGCTGAGTATTAAAGAGTATTTGAGGGACTTTAGAAATTGTCTGTCTTTAAAGGGTGTGGTCTGGATGAAGGATGGTCTGGATGACTCCTTTAGCATGAACACGCTATTCAGTAGATGACTTCATCCCAATTAGTATTTATGCCTGTGGAAGTTTTATATGAAGAGCTAGATTTGATCAGCAGTTCTATTATATCTAGCTTAATGGTTACAATTTGGTCTATAAAGTCATTTTTTTTCTCTCTCTCTATCTCTTTCCCTCCTTCCATTTTGTTAGATCACATCCTTTAATAGTTACATGGTTTAAACCCTTACTAGGACAGTAAAGAGGACTGACTCACACTTCAGACATTATCTCTTTATGTCACTAGTTCTAAAACTTGCTCAACTTAATAATAAAATGTAGTGACTCCTCAGATAAGAGTTACATGATAGTTTCTTAGAAATGAGTCAATGACACTACTGTAAATGTCAGGGGAAAAGATTTCTAAATCACATCATATTTTCAACTGACAATTTTAGATTAAAAAAAGTACAAAAGTTCAACTTCTAAGAGGTCTTTCCTAGGTAAACATGGAAGGGATTTACTGATCCACAGAAAAGTGACTGCCTCTTCTTTGGATAAATGAAATTCTTTGCTTTCTGAAAATGAGAAACTGCTATCTCAATTTCAGTGCCAAAGATCAAATTTTCTGGCTACTGTGAATGAGTCTGCTCAGCATTTAGAACACTAAAAACAAAGAAAGGAAAGCCAAAGAGGGAAACATTTTTTAGCATTTGCCCCAGGCCTTTGCAACTAAAGCATAACCCAGCTTATTTTTGAGATGATGACACCCTCCCTTCTCCAGGTAGTTGAATCTTCCCTGCATGTGTGAAAGCACCACTGACAGTGTTTCATTGTCACAGAGTTTCTAGATAAGTCTCTGAGTTAAAAATCCCAAATTATATACAGCCACCCACTCTTATACTATAATTAATATCTGTCTTGGGGCTTCTTAGAAATGACTACACACATCAACAGTTTCACAACTGCTTCCATGATTGGTGAGATTAGTAGGCAGACTTCTAGGGAAATTATGCAGGTGACCAGTCATTAATGTGCACATTGTTAAAATGTTTGAACATTGTCATGATGATGATACATTTCTGATGAGTGGAGGAATACCAGGTTCTTGGTCCTCATGCTGATTTAGATAAAACGACACGAACACACATGGAGTGGTTTTAAGGAGTGGAGAGTCTAATAGGCAAGAAGGAAAAGAGAAGGCAGAAGGAAGGGGCTCCAAAGCTGAGAGAGGGAACCCCACCTGCCACAGATACCAGCCAGATACATATATACAGGCTGGAGGAGATGATGTCTGATTTGCACAGGGCTCAGGGGATTGGTTTGACAAAGCATGTCATTCACATAGCCCGCTGAAAAACTGGCCCTCCTACCGTAATCTTTTAATATGCAAATGCAGGGCACCCTGATGTTCTGCACAAGTGGGGATATGTGTGTAGAACATGGCTGCCACGTTGCCAGGGGTGGCCATGTGGGGCAACGGCAAGAAGGCAGTGGGGTAATAGCCATGTTTGGGTGGACCCAGATTCTAATGGCTGGCATTTGCATATCCAAGATTGCTGGCCTGGCTCTAAGAGCTGCTTTAAAAAAAATGAAAACTTCCCAAGGACCCCTTTTCCTCTCTATCTGCCTAAAATAATTTCTTAATAACTCCTGCAACAATGAGACGAAGGGGCCAAACTCTAAGATTCCATTAACATGATGTAGTTGGCTTGGCTCTTCAGAACTCAATTAAAGGGTATTTATGAGGGTTGCTGCCTTAGGTGTATACTGCCTGCTTTGAGGCTTTTCCTCATGAAGAACATAATGCAGCAATGTAAGAGAGATCATTAAAGCATTTTCCCTTTAAGAACTGCAGCAATAATTATAATCTGGTAGCTACTTTCTTATGTTCTTATAGGATAATTAGTCATCAACAATTTTTTTCTCTATTAATTTCACTTTGATTAAATAGTTCACAAAATGAAAATAAAAGATAAGAATTTCCTGTAGATATATAAACTCAGTTATTTTGAAACAACACGCAACATTAGAATTGAGAAAGACCATAGAAATGTTGATTTTAGTGTGAACAGAAAAGAAAAACCTGGGACTCCAATTCACTATGCCAAAATAGAAAAAAATGAAAAGATAAGTCATGCAAGAAACTGCTTTCCTTTTGTTCCTAAGCAGATAGCTACAGATAAAAGTTAAACATCTCCACTGGTTGCTACTCTATGTTCACTTTATTTTATGTAAAGTGCTGATTTACTGAGCCCAAGATTAATACATAATTGATGATTTCCCTACTTGTTAATTTTCCTCTGCAAATTGTAGATTACCATACCCTCCCTTTTTCCCCTCCAGCTGGCTTTTCCTCTTCAAATATTGAAGTCTGCAAATTCAACCTTGGAGAAAGGCACAGACCATAGACTGTTCCTGTGATTCCATGTTCATTTCTTCCTGGCATGTTCTTAACCTTGGCAAAATAAACTTCTAAATCTGTTTAGATCACAGAAGTGATTTTTAATTTCTATACTTCTTTAATGTGTTTTTAAATGTCTGTCTAATAGTTCATACAGTTGATATTCCATAATCTCATCAGGATTATTTCTCAGCTGTATAGAAGAGGACACAAAGGAAAAATGAAGGTAAGTATCTTGTCCAGAATTACCTAGCTGTTAAAACTAATGTATGAAAAAGGCAAAGGTCAAGAACAGTCACATCTATCTGTCTTTTCATTTTGTTTCTTCTTTTGCTTTTCATGCTCAGAAATTTTTTCTCTGCCTAGAGATGAGATGAATATTCAATTATGGTTTCTTCCAGTTGTTGCTGGTACTTGTTTGTATATTTATATTTAACCTGAGATAATCTGGAATATATTTTGGTAAAACAAATAAATTAGATGTTTCTTCTAAGAGAAGACTGGATGAAATGATTTAAAGGTTTATCTATAAAAATTAATAGATAATACAACTGAGAAATCTTTAAAAGGAAGAGTACTGGAACAGGTAACTTGTACTGACAAAAATTTAAACTGATAGTCATTGTAACAATTAAATTAGCATGCACCATTTTAAGGAAAACAAGATCAATTCCATTTAGTATAGAAGCAGCAATGAAAATGAAACAAAAATCTATTTTTCTCAAAGAGCATATTAGTTTATTAGTTTAGTATTTGACAATTTTTTCAGATACAGATAATATCAAAATAATTTAAAAAAATCTAAACATCCTAAATAAAAATCTAGCCTAAAGTCTCATAACAAGCTTGTCTCTTAATAAGCTGTGACAGTGAAATAATCCTTTTTGCATGGCGATAGCTGATATTGTGACAGCTGTAAACTTAGTTGTCATCACAGATCTTGGCTACAGAGGCTCCTGTGGTGACGAGTGCACACAAATGGGCTTTGTTTACTTTCTTCATGCCCCACCCCTGCCTGTTTACAATGTGCATCTGAAGGCAGGAGGATGTCTTTCCAGTTGATCCTACTATATTTCTTTTTTTATTTTTTATTTTTGAGATGGAGTTTTGCTCTTGCTACCCAGGCTGGAGTGCAATGGCATGATCTTGGGTCACTGCAGCCTCTGCATCCAAGGTTCAAGCGATTCTCCTGCCTCAGCCTCCTGAGTAGCTGGGATTACACGTGCCTGCCACCAAGCTTGGCTAGTTTTTTTGTATTTTTAGTAGAGACGGGGTTTCGCCATGTTGGCCAGGCTGGTCTCAAACTTCTGGCCTCAGGTGATCCGCCCTCCTCTGCCTCCCAAAGTGCTGGGATTACAGGCGTGAGCCACTGCGCCTGGCCAGATCCTACTATCTTTCTGCATTTGAATTGCAAGGTGGTTTATGTCTTCGGATTTGAATAAGCAGAAAACTCCTCCTAGAATTAGCAAGAATCCAAAAAAGGCCTCCAAGTGGAGAGCATTTGGCCTTGACGTCATGTAGAAAAGAAAGGAGTTGGTGAGGTGCAGTGGCTCATGCCTGTAATGCGAGCATTTTGTGAGGCCTAGAAGGGTGGATCACTTGAGCTCAGGAGTTCGAGACCAGCCTTGGCAATGCAGTGAAACCCTGCCTCCCCCAAAAATACAAAAACTAGATGGGCATGGCGGTATATGCCTGTAATCCCAGCTAGTAGGGTGGCTGAGGCAGGTGAGTCACTTGAACCCAGAAGGCAGAGGCTGCAGTGAGCTGAGATCATGCCATTGCACTCCAGCCTGGGTGACAGAGTGAGATACTGTCACAAGAAAAAAAAATAGAGTTTGAAGAACAATAATTCTATAAAGTGTTTTAAAAATAGCCCTCAAGGATCCCCTTTCCACCTTTTATGCCACCAACACTCTATAAACATATGTGTGGTTTCCTGGATGAGGAGCACAATGCTTGAGAGGGAAAACTAAAGACTGGCTATGAGCTCCAGGATTAAGGAACTTACTGGCTAAACCCTTCCTTAAATTGCATTTATAGAAATAAGAAAAATAGAATATCTCTATTAGGCAGCATTTAAAAACACTGAAGAAGTGTAGAGATAAGAAAACACTTCTAAGAAAGCAAATTTGGCAAAATACCAACTTTTTTCGAGGAACCAATCCATTCCAGTTTTCTGTTGGTTTTCCTCAGATTCTTAAGCAGCATCTGATTTCTAAACTCTTACAAGGGTAGCTGGATAAAGCAAGTTTTATTTTCTCTGTTGAAAACTAGCTGATATTGCGATAGCTGTAAACTTAGCTATCATCGCAGTTCTTGGCTACAGAGGCTTAAATGGAGAAACGTGACTTACTTGGTAGCATGCAAAGGTTTAAGGCTTTTTTTTTCTTAGATGAGGGATATCAATACAGAAAAGTCTGTCACTGTTTTAAAATTTATAGAAGCTCAAAGTTTCAAGTGCTAGTTCATGGGGAAAGACATTTGTTTATTTTTTGTTTTTGCATTTTCTATGACATATTTTAGCCTAAATACTTATAGAGATCACTTTTTAAATAGTAAAAACAGAAATGCTTATTGAACTGAGCACTCTAGCCAAGGATAATCTTTTCATTAATTTGAGATGAGGCAAAAATGAAAGAATATTATAAACCTTACTGATTATTTCTTCTTTACTTTGGCTATTGGACATCTTTTAGTTGGAGCATATACATTTATTTCTCTTCAGTCACATATTTAAAAAGTTGATAGGAAGATCTCTCCTTATGCCTTAGTGCTATCTTCCAGGAAGAGGGTATACAGCCTATATAGAAAGTAGATATTCCCTCTTATTTTGTAATATACATCCTTCTGCATCATGAGAAAAAAAAACTTTAAGATCACAGACTAACCTAAAAAAATGATTTATTCTTTCAGCAAATATTCCTCATTCATAATTTACTTTGACTCACTTCTGTGTCTATAAGTCTCTGTTGTATCATATAAGTGAAACTATTTTTAAATTACTTTTTAGGTGGAATAACAAAATGTATGTACCAGAGCTTCTGGATAGCTGAACACATGGCCGTTCCTGGAGAGTGGTGTGCCCAGGGATGGCATGGAAGCTCTGTGCCTCTTCTCCTATGTCTCACCCTATGCATCTCTTCATCTGTATCTTTTGCAATATCTTATATTTTATTATTTTTTTTAGAGACAGGGTCTTTCTCTGTCACCCAGACTGGAGTGCAGTGGTATGATCTTGGCTCACTGCAACCTCCTCCTCCCGGGTTCAAGCAATTCTCCTGCCTCAGCCTCCCGAATAGCTGGGATTACAGGCATGCACCAGCATACCTGGCCAATTTTTGTATTTTTAATAGAAATGGGGTTTTTGCAATGTTGGCCAGGCTGGTTTTGAATTCCTGACTTCAAGTGATCTGCCCGCTTTGGCCCCTCAAAGTGCTGGGATTATGGGCATGAGCCACTGAGCCCGGCTGCAATATCTTTTATAATAAGCCAGTAGATGTAAGCATTTCCCTGAGTTTGGTTAGCTGCTCCAGCAAATTAATTGAACTCAAAGAGGGGTCATGGGAACCGCAACTTGAAGCCCAGTGGTCACAAGTTCCAGAGGCCCGGACTTGCAGCTGGTTTGTGTTTGGTTGGCAGTCTCAGGGACTGAGCCCTCAGTTTGTGGAATCTGACCCTATCTCTGGGTAGATAGCGTTGAAATGGAACTAAAGGACACCCAGCTAGTGTCTTCTACTTGGTGTGTTAGGAAAAAAACCCATGCATTTGGTCATAGAAATCTTCTTCTGTGTTGATGATTGCTGTGGTGTGAGAGGAGAGAAAAACACAATTAGGGAGAGTTTCCCTGCACAGTTGATGTCACTGAAGTGGGATTTGTGGGAACAGCCCTCACTTATGGTAACATGTGGTTTAGAAAAAGAAAGGGTAAAAGAGTGGGGAGATGAGGATTCTTTGATTCCTGGGTGACCACATGATCACCCATGGTATGAAGTTGCAGCTATGTTGCAGTTACTAGAGGTGAAAGTCACCAGTGGAATTTAGAGATGGATAAAACTCCCCAGGAATTGGTTCACTGGATACAAAAGGAAATGCAAACTAATAAGAAAAAAGCAAAATATTCAATCCTTTGGTTATTGTTACTTATCATTGCTAACATGAAAGTAAAAGAGGGTGCTGGGTCAGGACTTGAGGCTGGATCAAGTTCAGATGTAGATGTGTCTGAGCTTAGTCCACTAGCCTCAAAGTCACCCACAAAGGAGAAAATTATGCCGGGACGGTAGAAAGTACCTCTGAAACTTTTGGAAGACAGTCAGTGTGAAGGAAGGGCAAAACCAGTTACTACTGAAACTATTAGAGTAGGTAGTTGGGCAGGTATGAGCAGGGCAGGAGCAGGGCCCCAACCAGAAATGCCAGGGAAACATCAGGTGATGGTCAGGTGGTTGTTAAACTGTTACTCTAAAATAATAATTGGTCATAGCCAGTGCCAGGGAAAAGCAGTCTCCCAAGAAATAGAAAACACCTGAAACTGGTGACCAGCAGCTTCCTGGTAAGATTTCAGGAGTTAGGCAAACAGGCTCAAGAATACCCACTAAGAAGCAAAATAGCTGGTATATTAACTGGTATACAATCTTCCTCTAGAACACTTGACTAGTAAGGAAAAAGTGCCTCACGTGAGTATGTGTACAACTTCAGTAAACACAGTGTGCATGCAGCCCCTCCCCAAGCGCTGGCAGGCCAGTGTGCATGCAGACAGCCCATCCCAAGGGAAGAATCTGGGGAGAAGAAATGCAAACCTTGGAACCATGCCAGTGTATTCTTTCCTCTTAGCAGGCAAGAATCATTTGCTGCAGACCTGTTGGATTCACAGCTGGTAACAAAACCAGAGGGTATAGTGTGAAGGAATTGTTTCATTTTTGTGGAATGGTATTATTGGCTTCCTGAAGAACTTTTGCTAAAATTGATTATTAGAGTGACAAATGTAGGGGCAGTGTCTTTGGTTTTAAATGTTGCAGAGTGAAGAGCATGTTAGGGTTGATATAGGACTCACAGCTCACCATCTGAACAATCACATATGGGTATATATGATCCAGATATATAGGAGGTTATTTCTCAAGGAACAGCCAGTCTGATAGATTGGATAAAAGCCATTATAAGATCTGTTTGAGAAGGTGGACAGTCCAGCTCCACCTATAAATGCCAAGTGGAACACCTTAGATAAGGCAGCTGATACACTTCATATGCAAGTCATGTGCAATTGGCTTTATGATGATGCGAACATTCACCCGTGAATATGTCCATTACACAGGTCATGATAAATGCTGTGGTTAAGGGGGCCCCTTCTACATGGGCACCCCATGTGACATTACTCCTGCAGAATCAAACAGTAGTTCAAGAAGTCTTATCAAATTTGTGGTCTCAGTTTCCCCTCACGGATCTCACAGATGCTAATAAAAATATTAGGTTAATTAATAAGAGAACAGTAAAGGCAAAAGGTAGAGTCAAAGGACTCATCATCCCAGGAAGGTAGAAATTTTAAAAGGCTGTTAAAAAATGAGGTGAATAAAGAAAACATTGATAGGGTGAAACTGAAAAGAAAAAGAAAAGGGAGAGTTATGGGAATTGTCCCAGCAGAATCGAAAACTTAAGACGGTTATTAAGAAATTGAATAAATAAAATGGAAATGGATGCAGTTAAAGCAAAGGTCTTAATACAACGCTATTGAAGTTTGGATAGACCAAACGGAGTCCCATCTTGTCTCCCAACATTAAAAGGCTGCAAACCAGTCGGCTGTATTTCTCCCAGTTTGGAGAAATTTAAAAAGCTAGAAGGCAGAGATTACAATGAAAGATCGGATCTGAAATTGCCTGGGGCAACAGTCAGGAAGACTAATTAAGGTAAAGATTAATAAAAAGACTAGGGTCCTTTGGCTCAATCCTTGGCTGGGGACCCAAAGCTTTTTACACAAGAGAGGGTAAAATGATCTGGCGGTAAATAAGAGAAGATTCTGAAACTAGAACATAAAAATGTAAGAGTTGATGGGATTATGAAAGTTGATATATTTGAAAACACTTTCTGTGAAGTGACTGCATCTCTTTTACCTGAGTTTTTTTTAATGGGAATGAACACAGTATCTCATTGGGAAATATTTCCCCTACCTGGTACTGTAAAACAGAAGGCATGTAAATCTGCCCTCAAGTAATATTAATTGGATATGCTAAATGGGAACCAGAGAGATTGCCCAAGTCCACACAGTGCAGAGTAGAAACTAGAGTGCTGTTAGGGACAAATTCTCCATTTGATAAGCCTCTCTGGTATATTTCCTGGAGCTTGTGGCAAAAGCCTCTCAGCACCTCCCAGCAACATCTACTGGGACTTTGGACTATGGAATTTCCTTTCGAGGAGCATTTACTTCCTTTCTATGAAACATTAGCTAAAGCTACCCTTATAACACTTGAAATACCCATGTTGTCCCAAATGTCAGAGAAACATTCTAATGGGGATAGCAGTGCCCAGGAGAGTTCCATAATAAAATGAACATGGTTTATAGAGGATCATATCATCTGGGAAATGCAAGGAGGAGATACTCTTGAGCAGGGCGTTTCTTTCCCCCTAAGACTGATTCTGGAACTGTGTGAGGAACTGCTGGATTCTACAGTGCCTGATAAACAGCTCTCAACTGATGAGAAAGAGTGACTTGGTTTGTGGATGGCAATTCCAAGGTAAATGGACACCACCCATGTTTGGAAGGCAGCTACTTTGATCAGGGAAGGTAAAAACAGATATGTTTGGTGGGCTGAATTGCATGCTGTTTCTCCTAACAGTGATGGAAAAATTGATCAATGGTAAAATCCCCTGAGTTTGAGTGTTTACTGACCCATGGGCAGTGACCCATGGCCTGGCCATACACTCAGGCAAGAGAGCCATAGAAATCTGGCCTATTAATTGTATACACATAGCAGCACAGTTCTATGGAGATTTGAGGGGTGGATTAAAGAAAACAGGTTAATGCTCATCAGAACTCCCTTTCGAGTTCAGAAAGTGACTGGAATCGACAAGCAGATAGATATCCCCATGTACTCCCTTGAAATGGCCACCTGGGTCCGTGAAATGAGTGGATGTGGGAGTATTGTACAGGGCAGAGATGGACTGAATGTAGACATTTTTTTTTTTTTGCACCCTCTCGGGCACAAAATGTCATAGAGAATTGTTCTGTTTCTCAACAAGAAAGTCAGAGACTGCAGATGTCTATGGGACAGATTCTCTGGTGGGAAGGCCCTGAACATAGCTGGCAAGTGAGACAAATGCTGGTAGCTGAGGAGGGCTATAGTTGGGTCTTGACAGCAGTGGATGCTGGCTATGGAGTGGGTGTTACCCAGAGGAAGATGAAACTGCTCCAAGAGCCATGAAAAACTGGAACAGAAGATATTGCATGGATATAGATGGCTAACCATCATTTTTTCAGACCAAGGAACACACTGTACAGCCCACAACAATAGTCCAACAATAGGCAGAGAGATAAACACCTTAGAGTAATAGTTTGATAGAGAAGTAGAGCAGGCAATTGTAACATTGGTTGTGTAAAACAGGGAGAGATAAAAGCATGAAGGGCTGGCTTACATGCCTTCCTGTCTGCTCACATTCAACATGAGTAGGACTAGAGTGTTTCTGCTAGATTTTTTCTTTGTTTTTCTGGTTGATCTAGGGAAAAGGGGGTTGGGGGGATGCTGGTATAACTATGCCATTCTTGCCAAGGGAGGAGTACACTGGTATAACAAATATAATTTTTTCTTCCCCAAATCACCTAAAAGAAATTTATTTTTTCTCCTCGACCTGATGCAGTGGTCCTAGAACCAGGACTGCAATTACAACTGCTGGAATAGCAGGGATGATTTCTAAGCAAAAAACTGTAACAATGTTTTGAAACTTTATGTCAAAATTTCCAAAGGCATGATGGGAATGAATTGTGTCTTCATGACATCTAGCAAAATTGGGGCTAACTGTGAATGCAGATATATTGTCTGGTGGTAAAAATAGCTCACTCATTCTGCACTTGTGTAACCTTACCCTGTTTGAATGGGCATGGACTGAGGAGGAGCTACTTGCTAGACTTGCATTGCTACCTGCAACGTAGACCAGCACAGTAATGGTTCTAATTTCCCTTCCAAAGGTGAAAATGTTTGGGTATTAATGAAGAGGAGGAGAAATAGTAGCTGAGAGTAAAGAAATGAATAAATGAGTTATTAATTAAGGAAAATTCAGTATTACATTAACAACTCAAAAGAGTCTCAGAGCAAGAGATGACATTGTCTCTCAGCTTAATTATCCCAGATGCCTGAAAGGGTGAAGCTGTGTATTACCAAGGCCACTACTGCTTTCAGGATCTGACAAGATTGAAAGGAAACCTGCAAACCTGAGTGGCCTCATCCTGGAAGACATTCAAACAATATGAAGGACTAGATTAATTGTTAATGATTGTGCATTATATATATATTTGAAGTAAAGGAGCCATGGTGGAAAACCAGGGAATGGCCTGTGGTGTTATGATATACAATGGTTTTAGTCCACAGTTCCTGGCTTAAAACTCCTATATCACTCGTTACGGTTTTTTGTTATAATATTCGGTATGTTAGGCCTCACGAGCAGGCCTCTGACCTTCTGCCTTCCTTTCAGTCTAATGTTCCCCACCTTTCTAATTGTGGATCTTAAGACCCTCCCAGGAGAGGGTCCCATCCTATATCCTGGGGGAAGGAATGCTGATGTCATAAAGCTTCCATAAAAATCCCAAGAGGACAGGGTTCAGTGAGCTTCCGGATAGCTGAACGTGTGGCACTTCCTGGAGGGTGGCGCACCCAGGGAGGGCATGGTAGCTACAGGACCCTTCCTGCCTACCTTCCCCTGTGGGTCTCTTCATCTGGATCCTTTGCAATATCCTTTATAATAAACCAGTACATGTAAGAAAAAAAAATGTACCTACAGTATTTTCTCTAAGGCCATCTCTAGCTGCATACTTACCAAACTGGGTAAATTTTCTGTGAAGGCATATGCCGTAAGTCAGGATTTTGTTTTGTTTTGTTTTTTGGTCAAGATTAGTTTCTACACATCATCCAGTATTTTTTTTTATGTCTAATGAGACATAAACGAGAAGTTGTATATATACCAGTGAAAGGTTCAGGACCATTCGGCAAGCATTCCATTTAAAATATTGCTATCCTGCTTCTCAGAAAAAAGGCTAGGCATAAATTATTGTTGTTATTATGATTATTTTTTAAATGTAGCTCTTCATCAGACCTTAGGTCTATAGGTATAAATTATTAATGGTTATCCCTTTCCAGTGGCAAAAAGAGATACCAAATTGTTTAAGATTTGAGTAAAAACAAAATCAGTAAATGAATAGCAAGAGGACAGGTGTGTGAGTAAGGCTTGGGTTACTTATTTACTTCCTTTTAATAAGAATTATTAAACCCTTGCCTGTCTCTTGCTGCAGTCAATTTGAGAGGAAAGGACATATTGCCATTGATTTGAATGATTCCCAGTCATCCCATTCCTTTTTCATTAGATTGAAACTCTCCTGGTCTGGTTTCCTAGCTCCATCTATGTATTGGTTGTCACTTCCTGATTTGATTTTGCCTGTTATTATTCTTTCATAATGCCTTTCCTGAGGCAACAGCACATCCTTCACCTGCCAAAGGAAGCAGAACGCAGTTTGCTACGGGAGATGACCCTCCAGGATCATATGCTAAGCCTATGTAAGGGCACTAGCAGACTGACTGGTGGTGACTAATAGTCTCAAAATTATCTTGTTTCTTCTTACTTCAGCTTTCCTGCTATGTAGTTTTTGCGTACTCTCTAAAGTAACACATGGTAATTGGAAACATTTGAGAAGATAAAAAAGAAAATCAGAGAAAATGAGATTGTGTATCAACTAGTTAAAAAATACCAAACTCCAGACTGTATAAAATGTAAAAACAGAAAATAATAATTCAAAATTTTTTTGGATTAATGTTTTCTATTCCTGCCTTCTTCCTCCTCCTTCTTACCTCTTCCTCTTCATCTTTCTTCTTTTACTGTGTCAAGTAATTTCCAAGACGGCCCAGGAATAAAGATATGCAGTTACAAAACAGTCTAGCCTTGACTAACAAGAACAAATATTCTCTTTCCGTGAATAGAATGGATAGATGGATCTGTAGATATGAAGACTTACATGTGAGTTTTTAGAATATGTACAACATTTAGATTGTGTTAAGGCACAAAACCATAGGGTTATGCCCCACGTTAGGAAATACACCAGCAAAAGGGGCAAAAAGTGAGAAAAGGCTTTTATTTTGACTACTAATAGGCTTTATTTACATAAAAGCGTGGCGTTTTTGCTAACCAGGCCAAACTGAAAGAGCAATGGCTATACTTCTGAAATAGCAGCAATTTGTCCTCGCTGAAATATGGTAATGATATTTAAAAACATTTTTTTAAGGGAGCTCAATGCTAAAAGTCAGCTTAATTAAAAGCTAACATCCAAGATGTGTACGTGTGTAT
>CAUYLG010058723.1:0-57405 GCA_963573385.1 Cacajao melanocephalus
CATGTTAATGGTACAAATTTTTTCTGAAAGGGTAAGGGATAAAAGACTACAAATTTGGTACAGTATCTACTACTCAGGTGATGGGAGCACCAAAACCTCAGAAATCACTAAAGAACCTATTCATGTAACCAAACACCACCTATTCCCCAATAACCTATAGAAATAAAAAATTGAAAAAAGTGATGAAGCATGAGGTCCTCAGAAAATAACACTAAAAAAACCCAAAACCAAACATACAAAAATTTATAGAGACCCCAATAGAACAACATACTCTTCACCCTGGACACCATCCACAGTGGCATTCAAGATGGTACCACAGCTCTTTGGATTGTTGTCAGGGGAGGTCTGAGCTCTTTAACATCAGTGAGCCCTAGTGTGCCTTAACAGGCATTGCTTTTATTTATCTTCGGCCAGTTCCTTCTTTGTCCCCTTCAATGGTGGCTCCAAACCTCTCCACTCACCTCAAGCCCCCTATGTCTTCCCTTCATCTGTCTCCTTCAGATGATTTCACAGAAAACATTCAACAGACAAAACAAATGAGCCAGCCCAGATTTCCTGATCCTCTTTTGTCTACACCAGCAACCATCCGACACACCCACTCCCTTCGAACTTCTCCCTCCAGTGCCCAAGGAAGATATGTTCCTCCCGCTGCTCCAGGCACATTCTCCCTGATTGTTCGTCATCTTATCCCTTTCCACAAGTGGTCCTTCAATTTGTGATGGTCCACATCCTCCCTTTCTTCTGGATCCTCCCTTTACTCCTGGGAAACATGAGCAAGTGTCCCCCAACTTTAATGTCCCTTCCTTTTCCACATCCCCATCTAGTAGCTACTACCCTCTCCTTCCCTCTTTTTATAACCCAGTGTCTAGACAGAGTTGTTCATTTTCACTGTACTTAGATTCTATCATTCACTCCTTAACTCTACCCTAGACACTCTCACCCATAATACCTGTGAACTCCACATTGCACAAGCCAATGGATACATCTTAATCCTCACCTCCATGATCCCTCATCAGCACCACTACTAGCTCAATTATCTGGGAAACATTCATTTACCCTTAAGATTTGCTTTAAGGGAGTCACCTCTTCTGTGATTCATCTCCATCCTCTCTAGGCCAGGGTGAGTCCTCCCTCTTGGCGCTCATGCAGTACTGAACACTGTATGCATACCTCTGCTACCCCTTTTCTCACCTTGTATTGCATTTAACTCCTGACAGCTCTCTCTCTCTCTGCTCCTGGTACGTAAGTTTGTTAAAAACACAGTGACTGTGGTTTCAGTACCTGACACGTAGGCCTCCAATAAATGTATCTCAAATTGAACTGAATTCATTCTAATCTTAAGTTACTAGAGAGTAAATTCAAATAATGTTTATTTGGCTAAGAAAATCTTGTGGACTAACATAAACTAGAACCAAGTCTCTGAGGTTTTTTTTCTATAAATATCAAACAGGAAGAAATTAGAAGCATGAAAGTATTCTCCACATTAAAACTAAACCTCACGTGATTTGATTCAAGTTCATAGCAGCCCCACCTTTGGGTGTGTCTTAGGGACTGTGGTTACACACTAATGCCTATAGTAAGACGAAGAGTCTGTCTGGGACGATGCAGTGGTACAGCTGAAAGAATCCCCAAACAGAAAAAAAGACACTTGGGATCTATTTTCTGCTCTGCGAATAACTCACTTGGTCAAGTCCCCTCTTCTGTCACCCTATCTGAAAAATGATATGGTTGAATTAAATGATCAATAAGAGCACTTCCTGTTCTAAATGGCTAAAACTCTATTTTTTTATTCCAGCTTAAAAGACTTGATGTATGGAGTACAGCTGAAGGTCACAGATTTCAAGAGGCTGAGGAACTGTGAAACTAGCCTCTGGGAAAGGATGTCGGCAAGAATGTTGAAGTCAAGAAGGCCAGCTAGGCAGCCATGGGTGGAATTCAAGATAATTTCTTCCTCTGTAAAATGGGGATAATGGTGGTCATCTAAATTAACCCTTGTGGCAATTGTGAAGATGAGTTTAGCTGATCACGGGAAAATGCACTATCTGTAGTCAAGCACTTTAAAAAGTTTATTTTTGTTTTTCATAATAAATTATTAATAATAGTAGCTAGCTATAGGCAGGAACTACAGAATTTCTCTAGAACTTAAACACATAAATCAACAAATACTCTGTCCTACTCAGTTGAGAGTAGTTCCTCTTATATTCATCTAAAAAGAAAATACCAGATTTGATAACTCTAAGAACCATCTAGACTTACTATAACCACCGTAAGAAAGATTTACAAAGGTTACCCTGACATTTGAAATATATTCAAACTGTGTTATTAATAATAATAACAAAAACAATCGTTTTCAGGATGTACTTAAGACTTTATAAGACACTTTCATTTTACCCATGATGATACCGAGTCTCAGAGAGGTTCAGTAACCTACCCAATGCTTCACTCCCAATAAAGAAGGATGCTTGGGTTTACCTTACATAAACCAGGTTTCCCAGTTTCCCATGGAGCTACTACGAAAATTTCTAAAATATATATATAAAGACATAGACAAAGTGATACATGCGATAAATAAAACCGAAACTCCCCATGCTTCAGAGCTCATAAAAATGATCAGTGTGTGTGTATAAAATTTTCATTGTTTTAGAATGAAAAACCTGACAAAAAGGCCAGAGAAATGTAGCCCCAATCACATAGCGGTATCTGAAAATTCACTGAGTCCAAATTTGCAATGGAGAGGTTTGCTCCTAGGCAGATGGCAAACAAGGTTTCATTTTCCAAGGTGAGAGCAGGCAAGAGGGCATGAGGAGAACAGGACACACCCAGACACACCCAGAAGAGATTTCCCAAAACCTCAGACCCTCATTGTATAAACATGCAGGCAAAGTAGTCAGCAAAGGAAGTGGCACTTACCCAGAGATATTTCCTGGGATATAAAGTCTGTCTTTTATTTCACCAGTGCTCCCCTTTGTAAAAGCACAGCATTCATGAGATTCCTAACTCCATGCAAATCCAAACACTCATGAGAGGGTGGGAACTTCTTAATTGCTGCCTTTCACAGACTGCCAGGATCTAGGGTTACTAGGTGGCAGATTGGAGGCTAAAGCTAAGAAGAAAGTTCAAAGGAGGCCTCTCTCTGACCTCCCCCTTGATCGGCAGGTGGATTTGAGGGGATTTGCACTGGGAATATCACATCTACGGTGTCGCTTTAATCAAGAACCTCACTTTTTTACATTTTCTAAGCCATTGCAGTAACATTCTAACTAGAAGCTGAATGCCTAATCCAGTCCCCTCCAATTCCTCTCTTCAGTGACAACTAGTGATCTTTGTAAAATGCCAATCTGACCATGTTACATACCTTAATTAAAAAAAGAATTTTTTTAACCTTCCAATAAATTACACCTACCTTCAGGATGAAAGTTCAGTCTCTCAATACTGAATCTAAAGTTCCCTAATCCTCTAGCTCCCTTCTGCAACTCACTCTCAACCCTAAAATTCAGCTTCCCAAAGTTAACTTCAAGACACACTCCCGTGGGTACCATATTCTGCCATGTACCTATACCTTCATTCAAGTCAGGCTTTTTGCTGGAAATGCCCTTTCCCTTTCTATTAGGCAGCTCCTATAATGCTTCAGAGCTTCTGGTCACATGCTGCCTGGTCTAGACATCAGCGCCTCCCCAAATCCCCAAAAATTAGCTGCTGTCTCTGAGATATGCTCCTTCAGCCCTCTGCTAACCTGTTTCCCAGCACTGTTCTCAATATATTACAATTGCCTCTTGTCTTACCCTCTAACTAGACTGCAATGGCAGGGACTATGTCTTATACACCAATATATTCCCAGTTTTGGGAGGGACATAAAATAGATGTTCAATGCAGCTTTGTTGTAAAAAAGCCCATGGAGCATTTATGGAACTCCATAAGTGCACTGTAAGTATTGGGCACTGCATGTATAATGTATTAGGATCTCTACTTGTGTTAAATACCAGGGGAACAAATTGCTGGAGTGATCAAGTGAGCATACTCATTAACTCCCAAACCTTGGCTTGTTGACCACATCCTATTTCTAATAAAGGTTTTACTTCTTATGTAAGCCATAATAAAATAAGAATAAAGTAATATAGTTAGATTTTCTACAATTATTCCCTTCTTCCTTTTTTCGGTGCTAAAACATCTTCATTTAGTAGGATAAATAGAATGGTAGTAGACAGCAGTTTTGTTTGGGTTTTGCTTATTTGTTTATGCCCTAACTTGGCAATCTAAAAATAAGCAAGTCAATATTGGTCTTTGTAACAGTCAGGGTCTCAGCAGGAAACAGAATTCACCCCAGATGGTTCAAATAAAGAGACTTTAATGAAAGAACCACTCACAAAGCTGGGAAGGGTGGGAGAATAAACAAGGGCAGTGAGATGCCCGGAAGGGTCAAGGGGAGGAAATTGTGTCACTGGAGCCTGGTGAGTGCTGTAGCCATGGAGAAGGGGCCACCAGCAGAAGCCACAGCTTTGGAGGAATATCACTACCCCTGCCGTGCCGCACTGCAGCAGAGTTTCTCTTCTGTCACTCCTGGGTCTCCCGGCAGGGACTCCCATTGGTCAACTGGAAGCCAGCCAGCACAGAGCTGGTACAGCCCATAGGTCAGCCTCTTGGATGCAGAGCAGACCAGGGATGGGCCCAGAATGAAATGTGGGAAGACGAGAAATGAGGAATAACCTGCATAGTTTTTAAACTATGTTAAAACTGTTTCCTGTGGTAGCATGTGACTGGAAGCTCTGAAGCATTATAGGAGCTGCCTAATGGACAAGGGAAACATAACTGTTAAACTGGCCCATGAAAATAAAATCTTGGCTACTGCTGATCGAGTGGCCTGAGCACCAAAAAGGGAAATAGAATCCTGAATTCTAAATTAATCCCTTTTAGTTACTAGCTTGGTGACCTTAAGCAGGTCCTTTAACTTCTCTGTATGACATTTTCTTCATCTGTAAAGTGAGAATAATAATCACTGTCAAACCAACCCCCACGGTTATTGCAAGAGTTAAAAAGTATATCATCTATCCAAAACTCATGAACTGCCAAGAACTATAGTTTAATTTAACCAACATTTATAGTCCTTACTGTGTGCCAGATTCTTTTCTAATCCCTTAGCTAATAATAATCCAGTCAATCCTTCATGCCGATTTCCCCACATACAATGGAATATATCTTTTCCTCATATGGGCAGAAAAATGTTCAAAGGATGAATGATACACTCATCTTTACTTTCAATGTTATAAGAGGAATCAACTTCATTCATTCTGAAAAAAGAACACTAAGTTAACCTTTACATATCATACTAAGAGGCTGTAGAATATCTTGATTCTTTTTTTCAAAATAACACTAAAATTTACCTTATTTTCATGCATTCCAGCACTGGAGGGAGATAAGAACCAGTGGCAGACTGTGGACATTTACTATTGCCATTATTGTTCTTACTGTTCTATTGTCAACTAAAATTGAGACTCTGCCTAGGGATAAACACAGAACATTCTCCTGGGAACATAACACATTTATATGGCATTTCTTCAGCTTGTTTTTCCAAATACTCTAAAAAAAAAGAATGATCATGGACACCACACTGATTCCATCAAAAATGAATAATCAGTGTGGTTCATCGCCCACTCATTTTGCCAATTAGCCAACTACGACCACCTGCAGATTTAGACTGGTGAACAGGCTGGAGGAGTTGTTTGTTCCAAACCTGTTCCAAATGCTGTTCCTTGTGCCTGGAGCTCTCATAAAACATGTTCACAAATCATCACAGACAGAGAATTTCCAGTGGAGATTTTAGAGGGCATGGCTGGAGGGCAAAAGTCTTTGAGTTCAATTACACATTGTTATTAGGAGTTTTTTTCATCCTAAAGCTGCACAAATCCTAAGCAGTAACAAGGTAGCAGAAAGAAAACAGGCTCTGAAGTCAAACTAGCACTTAAATTGCAGATTCTCCGCTTACTAGGTGTGTGACCTTGAGTAAATTACTTAATGTGGCTGAACCTTGACAAAGTAGGAAAAGAATTTCTGCCGTATAAGATTACTGTAGAAATACACGAGATAATATATGATGCACCTGGTCTGGTGCCTAGCATATGCCTGGTACTCACTAAATAAATATAATGATGCTGATGATGAGGAAAACCTGTGATGTTCTGACCCAAAAGGGGTGGCTATGGAGGAAGACATCAAACGTGGATGAATGTAAGACTTGGCTTTCTCTTCAGACAGGAATCTGTGCTAATCAATGCTCCTTGGCTGTGATGAGCAGTTACTTTTTGTCTGCTTAGCACTCCTCCCTCTTTCTGGGAACAACACTCCCCTTTGGAATGAGGATGGAATCTCCCCTTCTCCACCTATCCCACTCTGGTATGGTTGGCCAACTGAAACTCCCCACACCACCTCAGGCCAAGAAAGGACCATGAAACCAAGAAAAACTGATCAGAATCCTTCCCCAGGACTTTTCAAATTGGAACCAAGAGAAAAGAGTTTTTTCCCACCCTGGAGTCAAAGATAAGAGGATGTGACCAAGTGCCTGTCTGTGCCCAAAACTTGGTGAAAACAAATTAACATGCAGGGTGAGGTAGAAGCAAAGGCAGCACATGAGAGAGAGGCCTGGTGGAAATGGAGTCCCTAGTTCCTGACATCCCTTAAGGCCAGCTGTACCCCTGCCCATCCAGCCTGCAGTTTGGTATCAGAGCCAATAAATCTCCTTTCTGTCTAAGCCAGTTAACTTAGTTTCTGTCATGCTCAATCATGCTGAGTAATACAGGGGCCATTCATCTAAATACAGGACAAAATCTAAGATAATACCTCTCCACCTCTTCAGAATTCAGAGTACCAGAGAAATATCCATGAGAAGAAGTCTTGGTGGTAGAGGCAGGGGAAACTACATTTCTTCCTCTCTTTAGTTAGTCACTCCACAACCATTACAGAATCTTATTATGTCCAATATGCAAATCCAAGATAATTTAGCACTGTCCATATCTTCATACTCTAGAAGTCACTGCAAATTAGTAATCATTATGTAAGAAAATAATTTTATTAGTAAAGGTATCTACAAAGGGCAGAGAGCATAAGGAATATTTTTCAGGCTTTCACAGAAGAAAAAAGCTAAGCTAAGACTTGGAAGTTGAGCAGAGTTTGCTTTTTCAAACTCTCTAGTGAAAGCCAAGTTTAGTTTGAGTGAGAGTGGTGTGTGTACATGTGTGTGTGTTTTATTGCCAGTCCTTTGCAGGCTGGTTCATGGTCCTACTATATCTGAACTTGACTAGTATGCAGTTTTTACCACCTGTGACTCACTGTACGAGTTCAACATCTCCTGAACTGTCAATAACCTGTTCAATGACACATGTTTACTGATCAAAGTCTTGTATGTTACAGCAATACTAAATTGTTATAAAATTTTTTAAATGCTCACCCTCCATTCCTGTATTAATTTTGTCCCAGAGTAATAACTAACAATTCATGGCCCAGCAGCTAAGGGAGCAGCAGAATTCTAGAAGGCAGGCTGGGCCAGACCATCTCAGGCAGTATGGTGAAGGCTTCAGAGAGTTCAATGAAAAAGAAAATGAAGTTCCCTCTTGGAGTTAAACCATTAAATGAACACATAGTTACAGCTACCTTAACAATGCTGACTGGCTTCTAGATGAGAGTAAGACTTCACTATGTTGATGATATTACATTCTTGAGGCAAGAAGCAGAAATCAGAAAATGATAAGGTCATCAGAGAAAATAAAAAAAAATGAGGAGGAGCATCTCCAGTATCTGCCCAGCCCTGGCCCAGGATCCTGGTTCTGGCCCTGGATCTGGCATATAATAGACGGCTGCTTTTATAGACCCTTCTGAGATTTCAGGCAACACAGAGTATCTGATTTTGAATACTGCTGCTGTGTACCGATGAACTTTCAGCATCCCTGTTGTAGAAATGGGTGCATCAGAGCTAAAGGCCACTGAACACAGGGATCTTCTAATCTTTCTTTGTTCCAAGCCCTGACTCTCCAAACTCTCCTTGTCCTGTGGTGCCCCAAGAGCTGGTATTGGGAGACAGACCTCTGGTTAAGTCAGTGAACATGGATCAGTTGGTATGAGAGAATTGAGTTTGCTCCTCCTACACATAAGTGAAGAACTGGGAATCCTGGTAGATAAGTTGGTTATCGTTACATAATAAACTGTCACAAAGCTTGGTGACCTAAAACAAGATGCACTTATGACTGCACACAAGTCTCTAGGTCAGCTGAGTGTGCTACTGATCTGGGGCAACCTTGACAGATCTTGGCTGGGCTCACTCATGTTGTCTGCAGTCTCCTGGTAGATCAGCTGAGGGCTGGCTGCCTAGAGGTTGGCTGGCTTCTGGCAGCTGGCTGGCTGGTGACTATGGGAACAGGGGTGACTCATCCTCTAGAAAGCTGGTTTGGTCTTGTTCACATGACAGTGGCAAGGATCTGAGAGCAGAGGCATGAGAGGTCTCTTGAGGCATACGTTTGAACTGGAACACCATCAGTCCCACTTCATTCAATTTGCCAAAGCAAACTACATGATAACTCAAAGGCAACAAGTGGGGGAATAGCTCCATCCCTTGATGGGAGCAGTTACAGAGTCACATTGCTAAGTGTAGGAACTTGGGGAGCCAAGAATTAGGGCCAATTTTGCAATCCATTTGCCCCATCTGGCCTCCACTTTGGGTATTTCCTCTGGATGAGCTACTGGCCAAGTATTAACTTTCCGAATCCTCCAAATCCAGCCCCTGAACCGTAAAACATTTCCCAAGGTAAATGCCACGTTCTCAGCTTTGTTAAGCAAGGCCCACATCTGACTAGATGCTTTCTTTTTTTTTGTGTTTGGAGACAGAGTCTCACTCTGACACCCAGCCTGGAGTGCAGTGGTGCCATCTCAGGTCAATGCAACCTCTGCCTTCTAGGTTCAAGTGATTCTCATGCCTCAGCTTCCCAAGTAGCTGGAATTACAGGCACATGCTATCATGCCAGGCTAATTTTTGTATTTTTAGTGGATACAGGGTTTCGTCATGTTGGCCAGAATGGTCTTGAACTCCTGACCTCAAATGATCCTCCCACTTTGGCCTCCCAAAGCCAGTAATCACGCTGGGATTACAGGCATGAGCCTGACTATATTCTTTCTTTAAAACTCCAACCCGTATCAAGTTGAACATCCTTTCTAGAGGGGTGAGGAGGAGCATTTAAATTAGCCAAGGAGCTCATGAGACCACTTCACCCTTATATTAGAAAAAAAGCATGCAAGAATATGGGAATGATAGGATTCAATTCATTCATTTAGTTATTCATTCAATTAATGTTGGTTAAATACCTTCTAAATGCATGAGGTACCTAAGATGTTTCAGGACATTTAGAACTGCATAGTGCCCTTAAGGGAATATGATCTCATATATAGTCAGTATCAGAGGGTTTGGTGTCCCAGTTGCCCTAGAAACTACTGTTGTTTGTTTACCTATCTCTCCTCCAGCTGCCTATGAAAGCCTCAAAATTGTGGATCTTGTTTTATCTACATTTAACATGTATTAAGCACCCAATGAATGTTTGCTGAAATAAAATGAAATAAATATCTGTACAAAAGAAAACTATAAATATTGACAACAGAATTTGTTCTTCACAGATAAAATGGTTTCATTTACCCACTCCCCATTTAACAGGGTTAAAACATGTGGAAATCATACAGCTTACCTGTAAAATAGCAACACTACTGCTCCTTTACAAAAAGCTTAGTAAGTTTTTTTAAGTCAATAAAAAGGGTATCTTTGTTTCTCCCCACTCCTCTTTAGGACCATCTCCTCTGTTGCAAGGGAGAAAGAAGACAAACAGCAGCCTGCATGCTTTTGAAGCTGGGTTATCAACAAAGGATCTTCTCAATCAATTCACCACCAGCAACAGAATGCAGGCAGTTCTCAGAAATGGCTCACAAAGAAGCACAGAGAAAGGCTCTCTGAAGGCGGAAGCAGGAGATGTTTCCCTCCTGAAGATGGAAATTGAGTACAGCAATGAGGTCTGTACCTGCAAGCTTTTCTTTGGAGTCAGAAGTGCCTAGTAGCTCAACGGCCATCTCAGTGCAGGTGATTCAGAGAGGGTCAGAACACTGTCTCCAGGCCACCCAGGGGAGTTTTCATTCCAGGCATAAAAGTTAGATTCCCCAGCTGCCCTCCCCCTGGACTCTCCAGCCTCTGCCAGCACGAGGCCCAATGGGCAGTGTCCCCCAGCAGAGGAACAAGAAGCATTGAAGAGGAGCACCAAGTTGAGCAGCTGCCAGCACCATCTGCACATTCCACAGGCGGAGGAGACAGAAGCGGCCTCAAACCCCATTGAATTTAAAGAACAGGGATGTTAAAGAGTGAGACTGATGACATCAGCTGAACTTCACGGGGGCCAGGACCTAAGGGGACTCAGTGGATCCACTTAGCTTTCCAGGTCCCAAAATATGATTTTGCCCAGGCACTCTGAGCTTGTCAGAGCTGATATTCCAACTAATCTCATTTTTAAGTGATCTTTTTGAAAAATAGATTTTTTTTAAAGAGTTTTAGATTCACAGCAAAATTGGGCAGAACAAAATAACTATATTTTTAAATTTATAATTGGGTCAATAAACACGCCTTCAGCTTCTATAGGCCATGAGCTGGATGGAAGTATAGCAAATAAGACTGCATTATCCCAAAACTGATTGCTCAAAGTGGATGAGAGAGAAAAATAAGCATAAGAGTTTTCCAAGTGAGTAAAGAGTTTAGGGGACATTTTATTCTAGGAAAAATTGATGTCCTATGATCTCTCGTTGTCCAAACCCAAGGCCAATCCCTGCAGCTGCCTTCTCTGAATCCAGGATGTCCTCCTTGTTCATGTCTAATGTCCTGCTCTAATGCTTCACTTTCTTCCCATTGCTCCTGTTTTCACTGTGAATTCAACTTCTCTTGGCAGCCCCTTCAGGTGAATGACCCATTGGGTGATTTCCAAACCTGGACTTCAGTTCCTGCCCCAGATGCTGCCTGTCTTATCACATCCACACGTGGGTGGGCTATTTCCCAGGGCACTATGTCTGAGCCCAGAGCTCCATGACCTCTCTAGCTTGGTAGGGCATGGGGAGATTTGACCACCGCAGGCAGTGGAAGCAGATGTACAATGGCAAAAATCCCCTCTATGAAGAGTGCTCTGCCTCACTCAGATCCCAGTATCTTCAAATCAAGGAGAAATAGGTATCTGGATGATATTAACTCCACACCCAGAGAATCCTAAGAGTGATTTCTTCAGGGTGTAGCCAAAGCCCCACGAACTGTGTTTCCCAACTAGAAAGGTGACTGAAGAGTGAATCCTTATCACACCTGAGAACACATACTGATCTTCTTAATTCAATATGAACATATTTAATGTTCATTAAGTGATATATCTAAGGGCCATCCCTCCAGCTCTTTTCTTAGGAAGATAGCCAAGCTCAGCCATTCTAGTCTTATTATACAACTGCCCCCCTCAGAAGGGAAATGCCTTGCAAATGTTGAGAACCTCCTACTGTCAGGGCCTATGTCTTGCTCCAACCCCTCCAACACAATTAAAATGAGGTATTTCACTACCAATCTCCATAGGTTCCTCCCCATTCCTTCTCCTAGAGAGAAATATTTCTTTGAGGCCACCCTAGGCCTCTGCCCCCTCTTACACCCATTTGTAAACATAACCTGAATTATTCTATAAAAAAGAGTTTCCTCTCTTCATCTGAATTGTGATCCCCAAGAAAGCAGATGCCACGTCTTATGTCATTGTTTGTATGTGCAATGAACACAATTTAGTGTGTGCACTAAGCAACGTGGAGCAAGTTACCCTTCCTGTAAAACTAGGAGAAATAACCCAATGGATGTCAGAGGGTCACTAGGAGCATTATATGAAAGGATGTATGAAAAATCCCCAGAATGGAACATCATAAGTGCTCAAAACTTATTTGATGTTATTATGTATTGTTAATATTTTAATTAACTATCTCTGGGTCTTAGCTCTTTCATTAGTTAAACAGTAATAAAGTACGTACTTTATTGGGTTACAGTAAGTAAATGAGACAATGCTCTTAAGAACCTAGTATGCTGCCTGGCACATACTAGTCTCTTTGTAAATGGAAGCAATAAATACTAATGCACTGAGAACTTGCCTCCCCTTCTTCCCTATATCCCCCCATGGAGGGGGGTACTGGACCTGGTCCCTCTGAATTTAAGTACCACTAGGAGACCTAAGGTACATGAGGTTGAGGATGCTCCTCTCCCCTGGGGTTCCTAGAAATTCTCAGAGGTGCCCTGCCCAGTGTTACCATAGAGGGCTGTGATGGGGCTCACACAGAGGCATCAGCAACCTGCCCCAGGAAAGCTGTACATTTGAGGAAGGGGACATATACCCCAAACAGGAAACAAATGCCTACCACTGGTAAGGACTGCAGAGGGATACCACAGCCCACTCCCCTGGGCTTTATGAATCTTAAAGCCAGGGTAAAAAGAATACTGCTTGAGAGCCTACTGAAAGTCATTCATTCATTTGCTTATCTAACCATCCATTCAGCCACCCATCTGTTCATGTATAGCATAGGGGCTCTGGAGGCAGCCTTCCTGAATTGAACCCTGACTCAATCATGTCTTAGATGTATGACTTGAACAAAGCACTTAATACCTTAAGCCTCAGAGTTCCCCTTTTACAGAATGGGAACTGATAACAATAAATGCCCCACAGGCTTACTTCATGGAAAAAAACAATCCCTGAGTATAGCACCTGGTACAGCATAAACATCATTACATGCTACTTGCTATTATGATGAAGATGATGATGGTGATGATGATGTAGGAAGTCTGCACAAAGGTGGAGGATAGAGCTGCATAAACCAAACTGCAGATGGAGTGCACACAGGCAAAACTATCAAAGCCAGTCCTGAATAATTGGGGCCGGGGCTGCTGCTTCTGCTACTAGGCTGTTTTAAGATCTGTTGTATTTTCAAAGGGAAGAAGATATGCTGCCACTTCCCTTGAAGTTCCCAGTTTACACAGGTCAGCTGCATACCTGCAATTAAACCTTGAAGGAATTTTGGGAGGCCCTCTTTTTCAGCAGCTACTTTTTTTTAACCACCCTTTTCCAGGTTTGTTCCCACAGTCAGCTGTCAATGTGTCACTTCCCTTCAACCTGCCCTCAAATGCATTTGCTAAAAAACAATTTCCAGACTCTCCTTGTTACCAACAGAGATGCTGAGAACGAGAGAGGAGAGCTGGAAAAGCTACAGATTCTCTTTGATGAGTCAAAGATTCTAGCATTTTCCTTTCTTGATGCTCTGCCTTTGACTGACATTGGGGCCTGTTTATAAATCTCTAACATGAGCCGGTGATCATTTCCCAAAAGCTAAAACTGCAGACCAGAATCAACCTTAGAATTGATTGCAGTGGATTTGTTTTGGTTGCTCATTTCTTCGGAGCCTTAACAAGCAGTCTCTCAAGGCTTGCTGGTGGGAGGAATGGATGGCCTGAAAGGAAGAGGGGTGAGGGGATGAGAGCTCCCCAGGCTCTCACACTGCCCCCACTTTCCCACCTGGGTGATTTCTTCTCGCTACTACTTTTTGAAGCTACCAATTCAGTCTCTCCACCACCCTTTGCCTAGGTCAAGCACTGCTTCTGCTTATGCCAAGTCACATTCAAATTGATAAAATCAAGGAAGTGTAGTGGCAAGAAAGCCCTAAAATCCTGTTCGGTGAGTTTCAATAATTCTATTTATCAAAATTACCAGAATATCAAGACAGGACGCACATAGAAAAAAATATAGAAAAGCACATTGTCTATATTAATGATCTACACGTTGGTATAAATGCAAACAGGGGATGACCCCCTTGTGTCAACTTGAAGCCCCTGCAACATCAGATGCTAAATTATTAAAGTTACAAAAATGTAAGATGGCCATAGCCCCTCACAATGCCCAATAACAAGTAGCTGTATCTCTAATAAGATGCATCCTCAGGCCACAAGCCCAGAGCCTGCTGAGCCACTCCACAGCTCATCTTGTTCACCAAGGCCTTTGCAGCTTGAAGGTGACAAAGTCCATACCTGCAAGGGCAGGGTCATCTCAGCAGCCACCATGGCCCCTTCAGTCAACTAATCCCAGATATGACCTCTTTTCACAGACTAGAAACTGCATGGATCTTTCCACTTGGTCACACCCTGGGGATGGAGCCTGGTACACGAACATGCTCAGAGATATGCCAGCCAGACAAATTAACTAACAGGCCTGGGGCACAGAGGCCAGGGCCACCTGTGCAGGCAACCTGTGATTAGGTAGGCTCCTGGCATATCAGCAGAGGGACCACGGTCCAAGGGACAGTGTCACACCTGTCAGGCCCAAATTTGCCTGTCAGCCTGCAGCCTGGACAACCTCTGCTCCCACCAGCTTAAACAGAGCTGAAGGAATTGTAGGCACCTTTGCCACTGCTGAGCATAATTGAGCAATAGCCTCCCAGCAGGCTGAATCGCGATGTGTTCCTTGGGAAATTATATACTTTTAACCTCTAAAACAATATAATTTAAAGGTGAATGTATTTTTCCTCAATAGTTACAGGGCCTCTTATTTCCTCTAAAGAACTGAGGTGGGAGGATATTTTGCTGCCCCTACATATATATTTAAAGAGATGCCTACAATGGATTCACCTCCAAATATAAGTTTTGGTAGAGGGGTATTTAGAAGACCTCTGGATAACATTTCTGTATAGGATTTCATTTCCAATTAACCCAGTTTTGCAACCAAAGTATATGTACCCACCCCAACCCCCTACAGAGTCTCTATTTATGACAACAGAATCTTCCCAAACACCATGACTGGAAGAGTTACATTCATGGTAAAGAAGGAAGATGATCTCGTCACTACCCTTCATTCCTCATATTCCCTCATTCAATAATTCCATCACCGAGTTAGTTAACCATCCAATCTGGACTCTTTCTCATTGAAGTGGTTCTTGTGTTCATTCCTATTCAGTTCCAAAATCCTATACATGGTAAGACTCTTCCACCCTCATGCGGGGATCACTGTGTCAGTTCCAATTAAGCCCCCTGGGTTCCAGCTGCTCCTCCACATGGTGCAATCCTGCACACAGCTGCCAGCAGCATCCTCTTTCATGCTACTCTTTGCTAGGTCACTCCTCTGCTCAAAAACCTTCAATGCCTTTTATCCTTTCATGGTATTCAAAGCCAGCATTCTCCGGCCATCCCACAAGCAAGACCAACCCTGCCTGTCCTGCTGTATTCTTGATATTTTTCGGTATGTACTCACTATTTCAGCCACACCAACTTTTGAACCTACAAACACATCAAACTCATTCATATTCAAGACTTCTGTATCTTTGCTTATCCTGTTTTCATCATTTGGAATTCCCTGTAATCTTTTTACTTCCTAACTCAATTCTAGGCATCCTCTAAAGTTTACCTCTTCCATGAAGAGTTTCTTGATTGCCCCATGCCCTTCTATTATTCCACAAGTGCATATGAGCTATGTCAATCAACGTTGTGCCACATTATGGACTATTTGTGACCAAGTCACTGTTTCTTGTTTTTTCAATGTACTATTTTTTTCAAAATTGCAAGAATTTGGATGTTAAGTCATCTGTATCATTCTTTAGCCAAAGTCTAGAACCGATTAGCAAATAGGCAGCTTATGCAGACTTGGAAAGAAATGAAAAGATGCTGTGATGCCAACCTGAGCTCATCAAGGACAAGTCACACCAGACTAGCTTAATTCCTTTCTGTGCAGGGATTTTAGAAAGGTATAATAGGAAAATGGAATAAACGCAATGCTCTGCATTTCATCAAAGTATTTAACAGTCTCTCCCTGCCAAAAATTTAAGAGCAAAAATACCTTTGATGAACTTTCTAGATAATCAAATGACCACACCTGAAGGATGCCAATCATTGCACTGTTGTCAACCAGCTAGGAAAGCTGTGACATGCTCACAAGTCCATTTCAAGAATATTTTTGTCAATGGCAGAATGGTAATATTTATGGCACTCTGGGGAAAACATATAACTTAGAGAGAAAAATGATAATATTGAATGACCAAACAAAGTTACAACATTTTCTGGACTGGCTGGTAAAAGAGACAAAGCTGTCAATATGGCATTCAATAGAGACAAATCCAAAGTTTCACCCAAGTCCATTCATCCAACATGACAAGTATGGAATTCCTGTTGCTGAAGCTTTTCTGATAGAAGTTATTTTTTTCATTTTTATGATATACAAAACATTCAGTATCCAAAAGAGGGCTGAGCTATATGATGTCAAAAAATCTTCCCAACTTTGAGATCATAGTGATTTAGGATTCTACACACCTCTGTCTCTATCTCGTACCCAAACTAGATTGTAAATCTATTGTCATGAACATCATGGTCTAGGGAAAAGAACATGGAATTTGGTGTCAGAAAGACATGAGTTCAAATAATATTTTTTCCAGTTACTAGGTGGATAACTTCTGTTTCTTTATCTACAAATTAGAAATTGTGCAAGGTATGACAGCTGACTTAGATAGCACTCCAGACATATGACCTAGTCTAATGTCTGTCTTATAGTGTGTGTTGAATAAATGTTAATTATAAATCATTCTCTATATCCTATCCAGCTGACAGAGTATTAGGAATAAATCAGGATTTTAGTAAGAAATCATTTAGTTCTTTGATTTTGAGGAACATCTTAGAGAGGTTACTTGCTCATTAGAAAAGTTTTGAAGATGGAGGAAGAATAAATACAGGTATTCTAGGCAGAGAAATGGCAGGAAGAAAGGCATGGAAGTGTGAATATGTAGGACATGGCATGTGCAGAGAATGGTAATAACTCCAACCCACTAGGGCTGGAGGTTGGAGAGGTTAGGTTGGTAGAATGGCTCAGATGGTGCAGAACTTGAAATACCACTGAGCCAAACTGGAAGCCATGAGTGTCTTCTGATACTCACACAATAACTCATCTTTATAACCTCTTTTTGGCACATTTTAAGAACACTGAATTATTATTAGAATCAAGACATTTTCTCTTTGAGAGCAATGGCATGACAAAAACAATTCACAAGAGATGTCTCTTCTAGCAGCAACCAAATTATTTCATTCTCATTTTTCTAGTTTGCTTTCAAAAGCCAGAGCTCACTGATTTGAACCAGGTGCCCTGTTGTACTCACGCAGCCTCTCTAGCCAGCAGAGAGTTTGAAGGCCTATTTCACCAGTTCTATTCTTCTTTTTCTGACACTAGCATATTTGACAGGAATGTGAGTAGGTGGAAAACACAATGTTTTCAATTGAAGTTCACTAGCAAGTCTCCAGTAGAGTTATTTTAGAGATTAAAGAAAGGATCATTTGGACACATGAATTTGAATATGATTTATAGATTACTCCCAGAGACACAGAGTTGCTTATCTCTCAGACAGCTGTGAGAATAGACAGTTAGAAGTCACATAGGAGGTACGTAGTCCTTAGAATGGGGAAAAATACATATTAAATCTTAAAATGGCTGATGCAGCAATTAATATTTCAACCTTCCTTGTGCAAGGAAGAAAAGAGTAAGATTACAGGGATGTCGGATTCCCATGAATATGCGATTTCAGATCTGCGGGGGAAAATGCCTAATTATGTATTACAAACCTAAACCCCCTCAGGCACTAATGGGCTATTTTAAAATGTTTTTTAAAAATTGTGAAGACTAAAAAAATTTTTTATCAAGGTTTCAGTAGCCATTTCTAGCACATTCCTAAATAAGGTTATGGAAAAGAACAGCATATAGTCAAGCTCCTGTGAGAATGAATTTTCATTTTTTTAAAAAATTTATCAATGAGTATTCATTAACCATGCTCTGAGGGCTAGCAAACCACATCCTTTTACCCTCTAAACCCCACTCTCTTCCCAGAACACATACACTGTTACACAAATACACAAGAAAAAAGATATATGGGTCAGTCCTGAAGGGTTTTATCATCAGTTTAGGGATAGAAAACAAACAGAAAAAAGCTATGAAAATGTCTTGTGCATTGACCTCTCTGACCCTAACTTGAGGTGCTCCTGGAGTTCCAAAAAGACTCTAGGTGAGCTAAAGAAGTCAAAAGAAGTTTCAGAGAGAAAGTGCAAAGGCATCTGGGCCTTTGAGGTAGAAGGCAAAGGAGACCGGGTCTACAATGAAATGAAGAATTTGTATGTTTGGCCAAAGGGAAGAAGTTACTTAAATGAAACAGGAACATTCTTAAGTTCATCAGGCACTCCATCAACTCTATACATGCTTTCTCAAAAATTTTATTCTGCCTTGCATTTCTAACTGATAGACCCAGCACATGCATCACCTCCCCATATACTGAGATCATGTTGATATATTGATATGACAGAAAAAGCATTTCATGAAACCAAATACAAAGGAAGCCAGCTGTCACAAGAAATATTGAAGAAATCCTATAAAATATAAAGCAGCTAGGATAAGTTCAATGAAGAATACAAGTTGGGAAAACCGTAGCTTAAAAATAAACAATCAAAGCAGTCATTACCAAGTATATGACAGAGCATGAATGGGCAGAGGATTCATTATCAGAATAATAAACTACAGAATTACAATAGGAATGTGAGTCTTAATCAGACCTTCACTGTGTCCTCAGGCTTACAGAGTTTACGAGAATGGTAGCAGCATTTTATGCCCTCAGGATAAAGTATGATAACTTCTCTCTAGGAATATTAGAAATGTGACTGGAAAGGGAGTTAGTATAGGAGACAGGGCCTGAAAGAGTTTGAATAGATGACTATACACTTTCACATTAGACCAGATGGATGTGTGATAGAAGTTAGCTCCATGTAGGAGTAAAATAAGTTATAGTTTTCTAACCCCAGAGTAAATTTCTATTACATTGGAGATTGTGAGAAGTTTGCCAATCTACATGCCTCTTTTTTGTTTATGGACCCTACCTGAAAATCTGTCTCTCTATTCACCTTTTTAGAGCCCTAAGTAAGACCTCTCAATTAAAAGAGAAACCTATTGAGAAAACAGACTTCTAAAAACGGCAGAGAGAATCCCATGTACATTACCTATATGAATCAAACCACTCCTTCATTTATAATCAGGATCATAAGACATTTGAGGAAATCAATTAACATTAAAACAAGATGAACCCAATATGACATCAGAAGAAATAGAAATGATTCAGAAAAGTGAAAATAATTTTTAAATGTTTTCAGATGTTTCTTGAGAGATATTTGAGTGGGTGTTGAACACATATCAAAAAAATGAATAGATTATAAAAGCTTCTATGAAATAAGAGTACATGAACAAATGTTGGGAAATTAAAAACATGATTACTGAACTTTAAAAAATTCAATGTATGGAATAGATAATTATTACAAGTAAGGGTGAAGGCCAGATAAATAGAGAAAATTTCTCATGAAAAAGAGCAAAAATGAAAAGAGATAGAAAATATGAGCTTGTGGAAGATAGAGTGATGAAGGCAACATATATCTGAGTCCTAAAGCAGAAAATTAGCAACAATAGAGAGGAAAAAATAATCAAAGAAATAAAGGTGGGTGGGAATCCTAGGGGTAAAGAAAGAGATAATTCTTAATAATGAAAAGACCAGCTGGACATGGTGGCTCACCCCTGCAATTCCAATACTTTCAGAGTCTGAAGTGAGAGGATTGCTTGAGGCCAGGAGTTTGAGACCAGCCTGAGTAACATAGCAAGACCCTGTCCCTAAATTTTTTTTTAACTTAGACTGACATGATAGTTTATGCCTGTTGTCCCAACTGCTAGACAGGGTGAGGCGGAAGGATCCCATGAGCCCAGGAGTTCAAGGCTGCAGTGAGCTATGATCACACCACTGCACTCCAGTCTGGGAAATAGAAAAGGACCCTGTCTCTAAAACACATACATAATAATAATGAAAAGACCTACCAAGTTAATGTGTGAACAGAAACAACACACATCTGAAGAAATCTTGGTGAAATTTCAAAAATCCTAAAAATTATCATAAAGAAGGGAGGTTCTTATAAGTAACAAGATCAGAATGATAGTATACTTCTCAATAGCAGTAAGTGAGCAATTCCTTCAAAGTTCTGAGGAGGATGTTTGAAATTAGAAATATATATCCAGCCAAACTGTCAATCAAAAGTAAAGTAAAACTAAAGACAGTTTTAGATTTTCAAAGATTTTTAAATGTAACGCCCTTATATTTCATATTTTCTTAAAGTTCTGATGAAGGGCTTCAGTAAAACAAAATTGGAATATGACAAGGAAAATGAGATGAGATAAACATCTGAAAAAAAAATAAACATCTGAGAATGACCCAGAAGAAAGCAAGCTCCAAGGAAATGAAGAAAGAAAACTCTGGCTTCTGTGGCTTAGGAGCTCCTGAGTGATTTGGGACTACATTCCCTTTTCTTTGGATCCAATCTCTTCACTGGGGTGAGTTCTGTAAATACTGTTTTTTCTTGGTTAATAATTGCAATCAACCCATGGATAAATACCAAAAACAATTGTAGTGACAAAAGAATGCAAATCTTTTAAAACTTGACAACATAAAAATAAGTGCAACAGAATTCTAGAACAACAGGGAAATGCAGAAATAAATTTAAGTGTGCTACATAGTGAGAATTCCATAGATAACGTCTAAATATAAGTCATCAAACAGAGAATGGGGAATTTGTAAAGGTATAAAGCTAACCATTAGAATATCAATAAAATCTCAAGAGATAAGTTGTAAATTCTATGATTTACAATTTTAATTGTAGCCACCAAAAATGTAAAAGCAGAAACTTGTATTTCATAGGGATAAAATTGGGGTACAGGGGAAAAAGATAAGATAAATGTTTATTTTCATTTTCGACTCATGAGTAGTTTAATTATTTCTGTTTGACATAGGCGGGTTGTACTTTTGTTTTTAAATTTATTCAAAAAAGTATAAAGAAAAAAATAAGTTATATTCTCCCAGTTTATCAGTGAGTGGCACCCCCAAAATGAGCTGGGTCCTTTTAGGTATTAAGAATTTAATATGGCAGCTAAAGCCAAGAACTGTATCTGGGATTTGAAGGTCAAAAAAGATTAGACATACATAAAATCCACAACAGGGCCAGATCAAGACTGAAAAGACATGTAATTGATTAACAAGCATATAAAAATCATTCATATATTCACACATTCATTCACTCTCTCATTCACTCGTTTATTCCCTCTTACTCATTTTCCACTTATAAATCATTCATTCTTTCATTTATTCACTTATTCAATGGTTTATCAGAAAACATAAGGCAGGCTTTCTGCCTTCAACGTTTTAAAAATCTAGCTGGAGGGAAGGCAATAACCTAATACACTACTCTCGGAAAGCACAGAATTATGCTAAAAGATGGACATGGGTGAAAGTTTCATGAATGGGATAACAAATATACTGGGCTTTCAAGAATGAATAAGCTCTGACTCGGAGGAAGGAATGTGTTTGTTTCATTTTACATCTTCACACTTTTATTTTTTAAGTTTTATGCTACCCCTCGAGATATTGAGGATAAGGGTAGTGAGTAAGCTTTCTATAAACCGGAGTTCAGAATCCATAGATCTACTATCTCACGCCCATCAGAATGGCAATTATTGAAAAGTCAAAAAATAACAGATGCTGTGAGGTTGTAGAGAAAAAGGATGCTTTTACGTTGTGGGAATGTAACTTAGTTCAACCATTGTGGAAGACAGTTTAGCAATTCCTCAGAAACCTAGAGGCAGAAATATCATTTGATCCAGCAATCCCGATACTAAGTACATACCCAAAGGAATAAAAATCATTTTATTATAAAGATACATGCCTGCATATGTTTATTGCAGCACTATTCACAATAGCAAAGACACCTAATCAACATAAATGCCCATCAATAATAGAGTAGATTAAAAAAATATGGTACATATACACCATGGAATACTATGCAGACATAAAGAGGAATGCAATCACTTCCTTTGCAGGGACATGAAGGGAGCTGGAAGCCATTATCCTCAGCAAACTAATGCAAAAACAGAAAACCAAATACCCCATGTTCTAACTTACAAGTGGGAGCTGGATGATGAGAACACATGGACATTTGAGAGGGAACAATACATTGGGGCCTGTAAGAGGGTTCAGGGCAGGAGGAGAGAGAGGGCAACAGGAAGAATAGCTAATGAATGCTGGTCTTAATACCGAGGCGATGGGACGATTTGCGCAGCAAACCACCATAGTACATGTTTACCTATGTAACAAACATGCACATCTTGCACATTTACCCCTGAACTTAAAATAAAAGTTGGAAATCAAAAAAAAAAAAATCCATATATCCACAATAGAGTAGGCAACTAGTCCGCAGAAGAAAACAAGACTTTCTTCAATCACAGAGAAAGTTCCATCACCCCTTGGGGTACTTGTTTAAGCTGTGTCCAGGTCCTCCAACCAGGTCCTCCAAAGGGGATAAGTTGCCCTGAGTAAGATAACTGATCACCCCAATTTTCCCAAGACTGTCCTGGTTTTAGCACTTAAAGTCTTGTGTTTCTAGCACCCTGTCACTCTCAAGCAAACTAGGACAGCTGGTCACTGTGGAGTCAGCACTCCATTTCTAACACTTTAAGACATACTTCATTCACACCATGAGTTTACTGTGAGTCAAGATATTGGTATCCCCACTTTTCTGACAACAAAATTGAGGTACCAAGAGGTTCATCAATTGCTAAAGGCCACATACACAAAGACAGTGGTAGAGCCAGGATTCAATCCCAGGTCTGTCTGCTTTTATCTAGAACTCTCTCTCTCCAACAACCTCACTCCATGCCCTGTGTTTCTTCACATAGACAGGCATGAGACCAGCAGTCGTGCATACTAAGGAATTCCAGTTCTCCATGTGCAGAAGTGACAGAAGAAGGAACAGGAGACCTTGAGCTCATTGGCACCCTGCTCCAACCCAGTGAACCAGGCAACACAGTTCTAAGGATAAGGCAATATCTACATTTAGCATTCAAGATCCACAAAACTGCTTGCCGGGTCTGATGAAATGCCATTTAATTAGACAGGAACTCAATAATTTTTGTTTAAATTAAGACAATATTGTTCCTTATTTTCTACAGCATACATACTTTATGATTCCTGGATAATCATAATAGTAATAATAATAATAATAATAATACACTTAGGCACTGTAGGATTTTAACAAAAGCTTTGTAAAACCTTGTCAAGGAAGTTGAAGATTATATATCTATCCAGTACAAAGAGGAAACTTCTGAGGCCTCTTCCAACCCTAAAAGATGACAGTTATCAGACTCAGAAGAAATGTACCCATATTCCTGGATAAAATCTTTGCATATGTGTACCCTACTAGGGGTTTTATTTTAAGTATAGATTATATAAAGGAGAGAGAGAAGAGATCTGTGAGAAAATGAGATAAGAGGGAAAGAAGAGGATGATAGAAATAATGAAAGAGGCAGATAAAGGAAGGAATGAAAGAAAAAGAAGAGCTAGACCTGCGTGATGAGAAACTAGAACAGATAAATGAAAAACGACACCACAGAAAGTCATGGAGGGTTCAATTAATTAGTTATTGTCCATTTCCTTGAGAGCTCTCTAACAAATCTGTCCTTGTCAGTGACAGGAAATCTTTTTGAATTCTTTGTAAAAGGATATTAATGGCCGCTGCAAGCTTCCACACCCCTCCACTGTGATGCTGTGATGCAGGGAGGTTGTAGGAGTTCCTCTAGGTCATACCAGGAGCCAGCCTTGGTGCAGGAGCAACTCCTCTCATGTGCACACAAAGAGTACTCCTCCAGCCCACAGACTGTCAACCCTCTATCCTTGACTGGTACATGGGAGGCTGACATTTAATACCCTGAGGATATAGATGTTTGAAAGCTGGTTATTGTAACAAAGGAAGCCATCCAAACTCTGCAAGACCAAATGGATCAGATAAAGCTGACACAGAGATAAATCTGTTTTACATCCATTCTTGCACAAGTTTTGCTAATCTATGTAGTTATAGCTTTCCCACTGAAGGGGAAAAAAATAGCCCACCACATGTCGGCAAGTCCACATCGCATTCCTATTTTTAATCTCCAAGGTATAGCATTCTGGGCAAAGATGATTTTTATGCTGACTTTTGCATGAACTCCATTCGTGTAGAATGACACAAGAAGAAAACAAAAAAGGAGGATGAGAGAGAGTAGGGAGGGGAAAAAAGAGAGAGAGAGAAGAGGAGAAAATTTCTTCTTGAATGGCTGTGTAAATGCAGATTTTGTTTTAAATGAATGAATTCTGCTCCATCAATGACACAGGATCGCTTCTCTCCCAGGCAGTCAGACATCTACTCTTCATTAGCCAGTATTTATGCTGCCAGATTGGACTTTCATATGGGAGCCTGAAGCAGGAATGGTACAGATGGCAGGAAAGCTCTCATGAGATTGATAACGATGAAGAAAGATGCCACATTAAGTCAGAAGGTGCCACTGTTAACATCCCAGCTTGGAGGAGAATATTTCTAGCTAGCACTCCCCTCTAAGGTCTGTTTCTCTTCCAGCTTCAACTAAAATTCATCCCCTCCCCAAAAGCTCTCTGCCCCACTCACTCTCTTTCTGGCAAGTAAGGGATACTTTGGCTTTCCTCTCCTTTGTGTTTCAACTCTTTCTGGCTCAGGTACTTAACCTTTCCTTTCCAAAGGTGGCTGAGGTCCTGGCTGTGGAGAGGAGCAGGAAGGAGCAGGGAGGAAGGGAGAAGGCATTTTAGCCCATGTTTGCTCTAACAAAGGAACCACTATATGAGAAGTTCCAAGCAGGAAACCTGAATGGTATTTATTGTTTTGATTCAGGCCCTCATTGCATCTGCTGCCTTTCAAAGACAGACACTGTGTTCATAAAACCAGAACCCTGCCTCAAAACCCTCCAGAAAGGGCCATCTCCAGGGTATAGGACTGACAGAAAGTCAACACCACTGGAGGATCTGCAGTGTGCAGCATTTGCTGCGAGGATGGAGGAGCAGAGCCTCCTAACTTCCGACTTGCAAAGGAGGGACGGAGACTCATTTATACCTTCAGTTGCTGGCTAACTAGTTGGTTCCTCATTCAAGGAAAACACAGATCCTCATCTGTGAAATCTGAATTTTTCCACTGCAGAATAAAAGAATCCACTATGTTTCAGCAAAAAAAAAAAAGAAGAAGAAGAAGAAGAAAAGGAAAAAAGAAAGAAAGAAAGAAAAAAGGAGCAACATCTTGTTCTGATTTTTAATCTTCATAGTCCTCATTACTGATTTTATCTGGCCAGTGACAAAGACTCTCTCTTGTGACTGAACTTGAATGAGGCTCCTGAGTCCTTTCGGACTAGGGTAACATTGGGCTTCCCTCTCGCTCCTTTGAGAAAGAATCCAGTTTGAGAAAGAATCCTGCTAAGTCAGTCACTGAGAATCCCCACCCTCTGTTTCTGACCACCCTCTACATCTTATCACCCTGGTCTGCCTTCAGCAAGAATTCTACCGAGTCTGTCTAACAAGAATCCCCCTAACTCCTCATATTTTCCTTTTAGCAATTTTCCATCTACCAATCCCTACCTGCTCCTTGGTTATAAATCCTCATTCGTCTTTGTTGGAGTCGGAGTCCAGCCCAATCTCTCTCCCCTACTGCAAGACCCTGTTCCTTACCATCTTGAACAAGTGCTACGAAGAATTTTTTCTTTCACACCACAGATAGCTCTTTGGCATTCAAGCAGGGAATGAGTTTTTGGGTTTCTCCTGACATCCCAGCCTCTCTGGATGACAACCTGACACCAGGCCAGGAAGGAGAGCAGGTGAAAAGTTCTTTAGCCCTCATTGCAATCAGATAGGGAGAGCATTTCCCTTGTTCAGAAACAGTTACCCAGAAACCAAACCAACAGAAAAAAACGTGCTATAATGAGACTTGCAAACTTAGCAAGTTTGGAAAATTTGGCTGATTTCACCCAACCTGAGTGATATATTATCAGAGTCCATCCTAGAAAATGTCGACTGGAAAACAAAGGAGGCCACATCAAGGGCCCCTGTACGGCAATCACAAATTCATGTCAGTGTGTAAGCATTTAATTAGCTTCCCAGGTTTACAGGAGCTCCAGTCAATTTAAGACACTCCAGGTAGCTCCTCCTGGACCACACTGGCCCTCTTGGAAGCCTGGACATAGAATGCCTACCACCAGGGAAGTGTATTTGGAGAGTCTTAATTGAAGGAAATTCCTATTTTTATGTCTATATGATGGACCATCAGCATTTCCTCCCCCACAAAAATACACAGAGGGGCAACTAGTCCAAATAACTGGTTTAAATCTGTAAATTACAGCACTGCTTCAAGGAACTTTTAAGGTCGTTTTGTGTCTACAGAAAAGTTACATGGCATCATAAAATTTTTAAAGCTAATGTAATCTTTATACAGTGGATTCGTCTCCACTGATGAGATGTGTTTGAGGCACTACCCCTCTCTCCCTTTCTTTTGACTGTCCTTGAGTCCTGAGAAAGAATTACTCCTCCAGTAACACTCATGCCATGACTACACAAAAACATCTTCCACCCTTTGGGATGTAAGAGCTCAGATCCCAGGTCTTCATTTTACGTTTCTCTACCAAGAGAAGGGATGGCTAAATGTGGTTAATTTTCTGAGTTGGTTGCATTTCAGCCGTGGAGTCTAATCCTCTCTTACATCTCCTGTATGTATTTCTCCTCAGCACTTTGGTCTTTAGTGACCTTCTCATACCATTTCATTAAATGCCCTCCGCCTAGGTAAATTACAGTACTTTGAAGCCTTGGAGTTTAGCATATAAAAAAGCAAGCGCCTCTATATACTGCCCTGGGATAAGGTGTGATGAAAATCCCATGCAAGCTGAACTGTACTTCCTAATCAAATGGGTGTAACAGATGGCTGTTGGAGCGAACCATCACAATGGAAATATCTGCAGTTCTCATGGTAACGGAATCTGCCAGGTCTGAGGGATTTGCTGTTTTTCAGGACATCTGAGCTGCAATCTCTTTCGAGCTGTCTAGCAGTCTCCGTCTCGCTCTCTCTCACTCTCTCAGCATGATGGAGATAGAGTTGAAAGGTGGAGCTCGATTTTGCATTCCAGCTGTGATTAAAGACACAGGCACACATCCTGGGAGATAATACGCTGCATATTCATTATGCTATCTAGAACCTCTTTAGCTACTGGGACACGACTGTCATACAATTACAATATGCTTCTTCAGGAGTAGAGGGGGGTTGGGATGCAGAAGATCAGAGAACGACAGTGAGGGAAAATATGAGGAATTAAGATGCATGAGACGTACCTTGTAATAAAGATATGGAGCAATATTAAAATGAGCAGTTGTTTCCATTTCATGGCAACATGTCAAGATGACTTAACATAGCAGGATAAAACATCTGGCCTGGGGAAAAAAAATACATGATGTCAAATTTCCAAATCACAGTGTAGACTACGTGGAAGAAAAACAACAGATAAGCAACTGTGTACCTTCCCAATAAGTGAAAGCATGTGGAATATTTCTTTATACTCCGCCATCAGAAAAGAGATCCATCTCATAAGGTGGAGGTTAGCATATAGACACTGAGCTTTCATTATAAATCTAAGGTTTGGGTTTAAATCCATAGGACTGCCTTAGAGAAGGATTTTTTTATTATTTTTTTTTCCTCATGCTATTCATAACCTCCTGATTTCACAGCAGTGCTCGGAAGGGGAAAATAATCAGTCACAATTCTATTTTATTAAAGTCTTTTCCTCCAAATCCCTATCGATTTAAAGAAATAAGGAAAAGTATACTGTCTTCTTTGCTATAGTACCTCCTAGAAAACACACATACACACACGCACACACACACACACACACACACACACACACGCACAGGGTTGATTCACAGCTGCCTGGTCCCTTGGGTATTTGAGCTTGAAGATCAGACAACATATAAGAATTCAGCCATGACTCAAAATGGAAACAAAGAAGACCATTCTTAGCAAACCCAGCAACGTGAAATGAAAAACTACAGGCTGTAGGCTGGAGCCCCTAGCATGCTTACCCGCACCCCCCCACCACCATTGTCCTTGAGGGCACTACTGTTAAATACATATGACAGCCAAAGAGATGAGGAGAATAGTTTCCAGAAAGCAATGATTGGATCTCCCTTTTCATGAGGTAGAATAGGCAGGACTATGTAAGCCTGTAAAGTAGCTCTTGAGAACAGGCCCTGGGAGGCAGCATTGTCTCCCTCTCATATGGCTCCTGAAGAACATATATTATATAACCTTTCTCCAAAGCCTGCCCTGCTTTGACTGGGACCCTCTTCCTTTAGAAAACTGCTAATAACAACTTGTGGATGACAATCTCCATCTTAACAAGCCGGATTAGTTAGTTTAAAGCAATGAACCGAGGCCATTTGTGCAGATGCTAATCAAAAAAAGAAAAAGGAAAAAATTAGAAAAGACCCATGAGGCTCCATCTCTTGTAAGTACAATATAGATAAAGAGGAGTGCGTCCCAGGGCCACATCTGTGAACTGACCTCTATGGCACACAAAGGTCTCCAGGGCTGTGGGGTTATAAAAGAAGGGAACAGGGTTTGTATGGAGCCAGTAGCCGACAACAGTGGCTCTGAAAAGGCAGTTATCGGGGGACTGTCTGAAGCTTTTTTCCCCCCTTGGAAATTGTTCTTTATTTATCTCCTATGAGGACTTCGCTTTTGCTTCACAGACACTTCCCAGCTCCTAGCACAGAGCCTGGCACACAGTAGAGGCACAGATTAAATCTTTGATGGATAAAAAATTAAATGGATAAGGAAAGATTCAAAAATGTTCAAATGTCAAGAACATACAAATCCCACAAATACATGACTGACTTCTCCTTCCTCTCTACACCAAGAACAAAAATAAAATTGTATTAAACACAATAGTCAGCACATTTGGAAAGACATTCTGTATTTTTGAAGATCAATGGCCAGATTGATTATTAACATTCAACTATGACTGGCACTTTAAAATATACACACAAAAAGGAAAGCTCCTCAGCTGGTGGTTCAGACTCAGAATATTGCAGAAAATTTAAGTTCATTTCAAAAAAGTAATCTGTCAATTTCATCAGCTTCTCTGAGAGGTCACTTTTTCTACACCACAACTAGGAAAACTGACTCATGAAGGATGGAATGTTTGGTTTCCTTTCAAATATTCTGAGAATAACATAATATGCACTCTATTACATTTTGAATCTGAGTATGTAGTCAGTATGAGAGAGAAAAACAAATTACTAGAGAGAATACTAGCTCTCACATTCCAGAGGCTGAAACACACACACAGACACACACACACACACACACACACACACACACACACAGAATGAGAGAGAAAGAGAGAGAGAGAGAGCTTCTACTGGCTCCTTAAATTTTAACTGCCTTTAGAGTACATGTTGTTTTAGGAATTCTCTAAGCCAAATGTTTTCTGGAATGCTAACCTCCTTAGAAGCTCAGGATGTCCTGCTGAGATCATTCAGTTAGAAGACATTCAACTGCCCTACAAGTTAGAGAAGGGTAAGTTTGAGAATTGGAAAGACTCTTAAAGAGCAAAACATTAAAGCTGCCTCTCTGGGTAACACTCATCTCTAACCTTCCTAACAAATAATATTTTTGTACAAGAAGGTTATGGTCAACCTCAAGAAGATACAGACAAAACTCCAATGTTCCTTCTATAATTTACAGATAGAAAATAAGCTCTTTGCATATATTCAGCTTATATTGTCGTTCAGCCACAGAGATTTTTTTTGTTTTATTGTCAATAATTATCTCATTTTCTCATGTCCCTATCACCTCGAACTGAGAAATAGGATCTAACCATGGTGTTGCTGTTTCCAGTAAGTTTTAGGATCCAGTTTGTTTTAGACCTCACCTAATTCTCTGGAGTGTTCAAAGCCCAGTAAGACAATCAGATTTGTCCTTTCAAAGGAGCTTTTTTATTGCCAACCTTCTCTAGAATAGATCCTCAAGAATTGAACTGGAATATTTTGTTGTAGTTGAGTTCATCAAACCTGAGTAGGAAATCTACTACATACACATGCACACACACATGCACGCACACACACACACACACACACACACACATATTCAAGTTTCTGGGGGAATATAAAATAAGTCAGTACCTTCTTGCCCTAAAAGAGTTTACAATCAAGTGGGGACCGTTAATACAAGGTTACTAATGGTTATAATATCAGGCAGGACAAAAGAAGAATAATTCAAGTACTCTGTAGAGGCAAAGAAGGGTTGATAAAAGGCTCTATGAAAAATTGAAAATTTGATGAGATTTGAAGGATTAGATGTAAGATTTCAACAGACTGAAATAAAGACATTCCAAATGGAGAAAATGACATGAACACAGAGGCAGAAAAAGTGTTAAGAATAGTCTGGGGCACACTGAAGAGACTTGTTTGACTAAGAAGAGGAAGGTAGAAGAAAACAAAGCTGTATTCATATGAGAGGAAATGATATTTAATATCCCAGGAGCATTTGGGAGCTGCTGACCATTACTGACCAAAGGAGCATTTTAATTGGTAACTGCAGCTTCACTAGGTTCACAAAACACCTCACTTTTTGAGGTTTCCAATGACGCCCCAGGCAAGCAATAGTCCCAAGGGTGCATTACCAGCAGAAAATCCAGGGGGGTTCCAATTTACATGGAGCACCTTTTTGCCCACTGCAAGTATGACCTTTTAAGAGTCAAATCAGCAAGATGTAAAACCTGTCCTGTTCTGCATGTCTTTGGAAATAAATAAACCTTTTCTGTTTCAATACTTGGCCTTGTGACAAGACCTAAGAGGAACTAGAGAGATAATTAATAAGGGCATGAGGGGAAAGTGCAATTAAAAATGGCAAAGACTACTTCGTAAATAAGTGCTTCATACTGAGAAAGATTATTACTGCGATCTCCAGCTTCAAACTGAAATCAAATCACTCTGAATGGATAATTTGAACATTATTAGTGGGGGGAAAGCCATCATGGTTTCTAGCCTCTAAATTACAGGAGAAACAAGATTTTATTCTGACTTCACCTTTCTGTCAATTTAAATCAACAAAATAATCACAGCTTAGTCCCAGTTGGCATAACTCTCCATAACCTCAAGTTTTAATGTTCTTCAGTTTCTTAACCAGAAGAAGAAGTTAGATTGAGAAGAAGAATCTTTTCCAGGAAACTACAAAAAAAAAAAAAAAAAAAAAAAAAAGTCTCTTAGGAAACAAAAAAGGCAAACTTCCTTTATCTGAATAAGAGCCTTTGTTGGAAATAAAAGGTAGCTGGAGCAAATCTGAAAGCACAAACCCTACCAGGCTTGGAGATGTTTGAACCTCTGGCCCAGTTTGTAGAGCCCATTTAAAGTACTGATGTCTCCCATCTAAAACGCAGTCCATGCATTTGTCACTCATAGGAGAACTTCTGGCTTCTGACTTTTGAATGAAATGATTCAAAACTGTATCATTTCCTGCAATTTAATTTCATAGCTAAATGCAAAGTATAGGAAGCTAAGGTCACAGGGACATGGATCTATCTCCAGGAAGTGATCACACTCCCTGGGCTGCCTTAAGTGGAGACTTAATTGGATGTAGTAGATTTTGCTATCATTGCAACATAGAGATAAATTATTTTTAAAATAGCCAATGACCATTGGCAGCTCAGCAGGAATAGGGGTCAGAGAAGAGTTTGGCTTCCAATTATGGCCTGAGACAGAAAGAATTGCTTACATCAATTTCAGATGGTTGTGAATAGCATCATTATTTTATCATCATCATCATCGTAGTCATCATCATTGTCATCATCCTGACTTATATTTCTTAGAAATCTTAGACAGGAACAATGACCAGAGGAGAATACTGTATACTGTTCATTCTCTCTTTACCTTAGATTGAGGAGGTCCAAAATAAAAATGGGATTAATAACACCTCTCATTCCTGCTCAAAATAGTTGGCCCAAATTCTTTTAATCAGAAGTCAACAAATTATACCTGCAGTCCAAATCTAGCACTCTGCTTGCATTTGTAAATAAGGCTTTATTGGAACACAGCCATACTTATTCATTTATGTATTATCTATAGCTGCTTTTACAATACAATGGCAAAATTCAGTAGTTAATGACAGAGACCATGTGGCCTGCAAGTATTTATTCTAGTTAGAGAATAAATATTTATTCTCTAGCTCCTCACTTTGCTAACCCCTTCTCTATCATCATCATCATTATCATAATCATCTCTTCCATTGTGGAAGTCTTGGAGTATCTGAGGGTTTTAACACATCTTGTTTGATAACACCCTTCTGATAGATTAAGATGGAGACAATTGCAGTGCCCAGAGACATCCCAGGCTAGTGTCACTTCTCTATGAGAGATTCAGACTTGATATTCCCTTCATCATGGGACACTCAGGGTAAGGACATCACTTTGTATATAGAGTGAGGACCAGTGTTCCTGGTAGTCAGCAAAACTGAGAGGCATTGAGCTTGATCTATAGACTGAGGCAATTCATGAGGAAATGATAGTGAGGGCTGTTAAACTTGGAAACTTCTTATTAAACCACCTTGTATGTAATACATTTGTAACTGCACATATTCTCATCCATCTGGAGTGGAAATATGCAAATGAAGAAACATCAAAGTTGAGTATTAACCTGACTGGATTCTTATAAACTGTAGTAGCAGGATAAAATATTGGAAATAATTTAAAGCGTAGACACCTGAGTTCAAATCCAGATACCCATTAGCTATGAATGTTTGGACAAATTTCTTACCCTCTCAAAACTTCCATTTCTTCATCTGCAAAATAGAAATGTTGATAGAAAACATTTATTTTTCAGGATTATTGTAAGAATTAAATGAAGTGATTCCTGAATAATGCCTAGCACAGTGCAGTATATGCTCAAAATGGCAATGGTAATGACTACTGTATTTGGCTTTAGCTAAGAAGGCAGTAGAGATCCTTCCTAAAAAAGACTGATTTCAATGCTCTTAGTAAATTGGGCTAATACTCTTAAAGTTATTTAATTTTGTCTTCAACATGGTTTTAATATTATACTTAAAATATTATGGCTTATATTTTATATCACTTCTACTCCCAAAACTTTTTCAAATGAACCCAACATTTCTGTGCCTTAAGTATGGTATAAGGGTCAGGTATTTGCCCATTTAACAGGTAAAGAAAGTAAAGTTATACCTAGATTCCTACAGTAAATGAATTAAGCTAAGGCTCTGGCTGTAGTGCCTCATGGCTCAGAGCACTTAGTACTAACCCGGACATTACGTAATAGTCTTTTAAAAGTCAACCCTAACATCCTGGGGAAGGCAAGGATCCTAGATAGAAAGCTACGCTATAAGGAATGAAAGCCAGGGCAGAAGATGGTGAGAAAGAAGGCAAGACACTCAAGAAAGCAAGAATCTAACAGAAAGATGATGCTTCAGAATTCAGACAAATGCAGCAATGTGCCTTTAAAAAGGACCATGTCTATACTTCTATATTGCTTACTATCTCAAGCTAAGCCAGAGGGATGTACATAGTGAGATCTTTGTCTCATTTCAGGAAGGATACAAGATAAAGATTCTGTGCCAGTAATCTTCCTTGGATTAATGGTTTCTCTTTTATCTGCTGTATTTCTGCTCAGATGTCTTTTCTCTGAATGAGTCAGAGGAATGCAAATGCTGGGTGCAGTCCGCCTGAAATATTTAAATCGAGTTTTGCAATGTTTTGCAGGTTTGGAGGGAAAAATTACACACACACACACACACACACACACACACACACACACACACTCTTACATATGATGAAGGAATGGCAGATGAGAATTACAGATACATCAGCCAGCAATACAAAAATGTAGTATTTCAATTTGACAACAAATTCATTTTTCTTTTTCCATGTCTTTGTTTCTTCAGATCAACGTTTAGATGCTTGATGTGAGTGGAAAGAATCTGCAAATTCTTTCGTGAGACTCAGACTCTCATCAAGAATGTATCTGACTACATGGTAAACTGATTTTATTTTGGCTCCTAAATGACAAGCCTTCATTAAGCAATGAGCATCTCTCTCTCAAAACAGCATTCTCTATACCCTGATAGAAGGTGGGACATGTTGGATGGTTGGGCATGATTTATGTTCATTTTCCTGATTCTTCCTTTTACTGATATACTCTGAACTCTTTATTCTTGTGTTCAGTCATAGACTCGCAGGCAGGGTCTCACTATTGTGACTAAGAGGGCTTCCTCTTAAAGGAAACCTGAAAGGCATTAATATTCAAATCCTCTGGCTTGGTCTGCAGTGGCCTGATGGAGCTTGCACAGAGCTCCGATGCTGCAAGGGAACAAATCTTGGGAAATACAGCTGAGTAAATTGGAATTTAGCTTCTGTCCCCATATGCAGTACTTAACATGAAACCCTTATAATGAAAGGTCTCTTCCAAAGGCTTTTATTGCTGCAAGAAAGAGTTCCTACAATGTGAATCCAAGGACAGAAGGAGGCTTTCTTATTTTCCTTTCCATCTCATGTGAAAGAATAATCTCATGCCTTTAGGACAAAGCCTTCTTTAGACAACAAAGTGAAGTGCTTTCAACATCCATGAACATCTCCCAACATCAATGAGATTGTTATTCACAGATGAAAAAGGAAGAAAAAAAGTGGTGGGCATGAACAATTGGTCAACACAGCATTACCCTCAAAAACCAGAAAGCCAGAATTTGAAATGTGAAACATCTCTCTCTCCTATTAAATTAGGATTGATGAGTTCCCAGGGTTGTTCAATATCCTTTTACTTAAATGATTTTTAACTGTTCTCCATGCCATGGTTTCTAAATTTTCTCCAAGTATGCACCTGAACTAAGTCTGGGAAGGTAGGACACAAGTGTACAAAATCCTAATTCTTTTTTGTAAATTGATATGTGAAATTTATTCAGTATTCACTAAGCACCTAGAATGTGCCAGGCACTGTGCCAGATACTGGGGCACAGATATGAGCAAGACACAGTCCTGGCCCTCAGAGCACACATGCCCAGTAGAGAGAGACAAACCAATTCTACAATGTCATACTAGTGCCAGAGCAGAGATGAGTATAAAAGAAGGACCACCCAGGAAGGCAGATATTGATTTAAAACACACACACACACACACACACACACACACACACACACACACACACAGCATGGGGAGTGGGGGTCATTTGAGTTAAACCTTAAAGAAATTAACCATTAGAGAAATAGGCAAAAGCAGAAAAAGAAAACCAGGCCTAGATGAGGTCACAATCTCCAGGAAATCAAATAAATATACCCTGAAATATAACTACCTCCAGGAACACACAAAAATATGTTGGCTTTGCCAGGTCAGATTTGTTGAATTTCCATTATCCAAGCTCCCTATTGATCAAGAATTGGACTATGTCACTCAGGGGCCTATTTCAGAAGGTTACATGTTATAAGAAAGATCAGACTTCAGCCTCTCCAAGTGAGATTTTAGTGGCATCAGCCTCTGCCTGGCAGTCATCTCTCCAACTCACTCCCCTGCTAAAAAACCATTCAAACAATAAAATACTCTGAGGTCTCTGGCAGCTGCAGACATGAATACAGGTCTTCTTTGGACCCCATTTAGTCTGTCAGCAGACTATCCATTGTAGGCATCAAAATGAGAAGCAGCAGAACAGGATACCCAAGTCACAGGCAGGGACAGTCTGTCTCAAAGAGGCTTAACCAAATTTCTGTCTAGCATGGAGATACATCCTGCCAGTACAGAAATGCAAACCACACTGTGAAACAATTAGCCATTTGTATTTGCATTTCCTTGGAAGGATCCCAAGTGCTTCTGCCATCCTTTGTGTATTCTCCAGAACTGAAGAATGATCAAGGTATATGTTAGAATCCCAATGTGAGTGGCTACAGCTTACCCACTGAGTCCTCTTAGGGAATCCAAATGTGATACACCAAAATGCCTTTGATCTCTTGACACTAGAATTTAATGCATCATCTACACTACAAAGAGAAAGATTTTACATCTCTACAAACATCCCAGCCAAAATTTGTAGAGATTTTATACCTATATAAATACACCTTCTTTGGCTAGAATAGCAGGTTGCTGAGAAGGGATTTTAGGATTCTGGTTTAAATGAGATGGAGGCTAATTTATTCTCTGAAATGATATTGAAGCTCTACATGATACAATGTAAAAAATGACTAAGTCCACTCATGCATCAGCCAGAATAATTCTGGCAAAGTTGATGCTGACAGCATTTTAAAAAAATGATGGAGGAGTCTGGCCTTGTTGTTGTCATTTTAATTGTCACTATGAGTGACGAAAAATGCATTTCTTTCTCCAGCATACATATCTCTCAGTTCTGTAATACCTTAACTGGGTCTGTGTCACTCTAGGGTGTGATTAAAAAAGAAAAAGGAAAGGAAGTATGTATGCAAAGATGTGAGAGAAAGAAGGAGTGTGGAGAGGAAGAGGAAGAAAAAAGGGGAGAAGAAGGAGAGAGACAAAGAAAGAAAGAGCCAAGTGAGCAACAGAATCTGAGAGAGACAATGCGATAAGGATAGAGAAAAAAATGATATACAAACAAGGATTGTTTTGGATGGCTCTTCCTGAATATCAAACAAAGGGTGCTGTTAGTAATCTCATGAAAAAGGCTAGTTTTTTTGCATCAAATCAAGAAAGCTGCAATGTTTCCAAGATGTACTCAGAGTTTTCAGGCAAGACAGCCCAGAATTTCTTGTTAAAAGCTTAAGGGCTCAATTTATGCTAAGCATTCAAGGAAATGTCTCATCCAAACAGAATATCATTTTTCATATTAAAGAAGCAAAGCAATCTCAAAGCATAAATGTTATTATTCACAGTCGCAAAGGAAAATGGCATTTACATTCTCTTCTTTCACGGGGAAGGAAGAAGGAGATTCTCCCTTCTTTGGGGCCAGAAGAGAGCTCAGAAATCCTATTTCTCCTCCTGAAAGAAATACATTTTTTTAATTCAACCCCAATAGGTGAGTCCACAAGCCTCCCCCATGGCATTGATTGCTTTGATGGGTCAGTGTACAGTATGTGCATGTTGCTTTGAAACATATGTTTGGGGGGAAGAATCAAAGCTAATTTGAGTGTGTGAAAAGCTAGCAGATTCCATTAGTGATTGTGACTTTACTTCAAAGTGATAAGCCTGCTGGATGCAGGTTCTCAGAACTGAATGTCCAAATGGGAATTTATAATGTAGAACTTCAGTTTTATCAACTACTGGAGTCAACACACATACAAAAAAAAAAAATACTATGTATTTCCCCAGCAGAAATTTTAAGGTTAATGCAGTGAACCTGTTGTGCTTTTTTTTTTCTCCATTGTTTTTTCCTCTTGAAAACTGTGGGGAGTAGGGGGGTCACTGGAAACACTATTTCTGGTTTTCAAATTGGTGGATCTGAAAGAATGCACATTACATGAGCCCCCATAGCCTATTCTACAGATGACCATGGCAAATTCTCAGAAATAATTCAACTGGGATTGGACTACAGCCCTGAACTCTCCTTACATCATTGATATCTGGTAGTACTCTTAATTTTCTTGGTGTCAAATCCCAGCAAGTCACCTCCCACCTTTATGGATAACAACCCTAACTAGAACTTTGAAGAGAACAAGGTCATTGATACTTAATGGTTATTATTATATTCAAAACACAACAAATCCATAAAGGTACATAAATAGACAACTCATATGTCCAAAGAGGAAAACAAACTGTATGTACTGCTAAGTCCTCAAAATAGGGCACACTTTTTAAAGAAAGTTTGTTATAAAACAACATTTGGTGTTTCCCCTATAAAACTGGGTGGTCTCAATAATGATACATGATTTTTTAAAATAAGATTTACCTTACTTAGAAAGTGAAGAGTTAATAACCGGGTCCACCAGTTTCCTAAGAAAAGAAGTCAGGACTCACGCCAGTTTAACATCATTTCAGGCAGAGTAATAATACACTTCCCTGTTCTGTGCCCAGGAAAGGGAAAACAGAGTCATTGAGAGTGATACTGGAGTCCTTCCTTGTTTTATTTGGCCATAGTTCCTCAGCAGCTATTGTTTGCTGTGTGTTCAAGCACAGGTTGCTGTAATCAGTGGAAGAAAATATAAAGACACAGAGTGGCGTGAGAGATAACTAAATTCTCCTGAGTGCGTACCATGTGCCAGGCACAGTTGATTATCTATTTCAATTTTAATACGTATCTTGTGAAATACATTCTCATTTAAATACCCATTTTACAGATGATAAAACTGAAACTTTAAGACTTGCCCAGGATGGTATAGCTGGTAGTTGGTGTAATAGCAAATAACCTCAGACCCATCCCATCTGCTTCTAAATTTCATATTCCAGAAGACTATACAGCAATGGTGTTCAAACTGTGTGCCAGTGTTTTAGAGGTTCTGTCAATGTTTCATTTAAATTGTTTTCCTCAAAATACATTTTAAAATATCTCAAAACTACACTTTTGAAAAGGTACATTTGGCCAGGCACGGTGGCCCACACCTGTAATCCCAGCACTTTGGGGGGCCAAGGCAGGTGGACCACCTGACATCAGGAGTTTGAGACCAGCCTGGCCAACTGGCGAAACCCCGTCTTTATTAAAAAATACAAAAAATTAGCTGAGTATGGTGGTGGGCACCTGTAATCCCAGCTACTCAGGAGGCTGAGGCAGGAGAATCGCTTGAACCTGAGACACAGAGGTTGCAGTGAGCCAAGATCGTGCCATTGCACTCCAGCCTGGGCAACAAGAACAAGACTTCATCTCAAAGAAAAAAAAAAAAAAGCACATTCAAGTGTCCTGTATTCAATGTTCCTTTTGGAGACTACCAGGATATTAATTTATTTCCTCATTGGCTGAGTAAAATACTGCTTTTATTAATTTCGTATGTTGAATTTTACAAAGAATTTGCATAGGCTAAAACACAAGTTTGAAAATCACTGCTCTAGGGTATGCATTTTTAGTAGGGTCCAGTATAGTTGCCAAGGTGGTGAAATTTGGTTCTTGAAGGCCAAAAACCTTAGATATTACCTTGGTTTGTTGTCTGCCTCCCAAAGATCATAGTACATAAAGAGATATCCAGTATTTCCGTGGAATTAAAATTTCACAGGGAAGGGATTAGCAAAAAAATGTCTTAAAAGGTTGTTTATGAGGGAGATAATGAAAAAAAGGTTGAGAAACACTGCTCTAAAGTATTAAGAATTTCAGAGAATTTGAAACAGAGAAGAGGGACAGCTTGGTCCTCACTTGGCCTGAGCAGCCCACCTACTTGAATTGTAACCCTTTGGGGAGTCCTCCTTGGACATCGTTCATTGTTAACAAGCCTGGCTTGTTTACAACCTTTTCTATCTGTAAAATGGTTTTACAAGCGCCAATCCCTCTGTTTCTGAGATGAGATTTAGCAACCTGAGCCAGCTCCTTCATCATTTAGAAGGAAAAAGTGAGGACTGGAACAAGCAAAGGATTTGCCCAACGACATAGAACTATTTGTGCCAATGGAAACTCAAACCTAGAACGGTACCTTACACAGGGTAGGTGCTCATAAAGTCTTGTCAGATGAACCAGTAAAGGGACAAATGACTTCAATTTAAATACGAGATTTAATTGGGAAGATAGGATATAAGAATATTTTAAACCAACTGTATGCCACCAACTGACAGGGAAAAGGGGGAGAAAGAAAACGACTGCCTAAATAAATTTCCCCAGTGGTTAGACCTGTAGGAGTCATGTCACACGTCATGGCCCCAGCTGAAACAGAACAGTGTCGGGAGACAATGCGAGTGAGTTCTTCCCCTGGCTGACCCAACCACACATCTTTCCTTTGTTTGTTTTCCTTTCTTTAAAGCTCTTACAATACTCCTAGCGTAGTACCATCTGCTGAAGCGGGATGAACAGGTAGCTTTAAAATGATGATAGCTCTGGGAAATGATAATCACTAGGTCATAGAAAGCTGCACTGCAGTGTATAAATAAGATAAGTAAAAGTGCTGAGGACTGCATGTTTGCTTTAATAAAATGTGTTTTCCCTTTTTGTGGAGAATGCCTTTCTCAAATGCCTGGGGAGAGAAGCTGAACTACAGACCAGAAACACGCAGACGGTTCCAGAATCTGGCAATGAGGGTGGGATCAGAGGGGAGAAGGATGAAATATTACCTACCGGGACACAAAAGGAAAGGGTTGGACCAGAGCCTTTGTGTTGAATTGCTGAAGCAATGGAATGAGATAAGAACTTCCAGGTCTAATTCCAAAGCTCCCTTTGGTAGAGGCAATACACTGCAGTGAAAGGAGCAAGGGCTTGGGTTACAGCACAGCTCTCAACTAACTATGTGACCTTAGGAAACTCAATCTCTCTGAATCTTGATTTTCTCACACATAAAAAGGAGATAATACCTTACAGGGATATTGCAAGGTTTAAATTAGAGAATATATGTAAAGCACCAACCATAATGCCTGATATACCTTTGGTGTTTAATCAACGGTAGTGGTGACGTTGCAGTGATGAGGATGCAGATACGCAAGATGATGATGACAATGACAGTGATCCACAGGCTTCCCCTAGACAGTAGCTGCATGTACACACTGAGTCCTGAAGATCATCAGTAGCTTAGGTGTTACCATCCCTGTGAGATATGCCATTGGAAAGCGTAATTCATAGAGCAAGAATTCCCTTTGCAAAGGGTTTCAGTGAGTAAAAAACAAATCTAAAAACATGTGCAGCTTCTGAATTTTTGCATATTTAGTGTCTCACTCGGGCTTTCTGCAAATCTAAAACATTTTCACTGATATTTTCACATTTTATTCCCACACCAGCAATGTAAGGTTGCCAGTGTACATACTAGATGCCCATTGACAGATGAGAAAACCTGAGGCCTCAGGAAATTTAAACCATTTCGTTACCAGCACAGCATTGTACAGTGAGAAATGGAACCTGGACTGAAAGCCTGGATGTCTGCCTTCTATTCTAATGGTATGACATGCCAATTACTTAAAAAAAATTCTACCTAGAAAGAAATGTGAAACACATGCAGTCTGGTACAGGTGCAAGTGTGCCCTCTCTGCATCCCTAACATGTGGCCAACTAGCCTCTACGTAATCACTTCCACCTGAGTCAACATGGCATTCTCATTATTCATCTACCCACTCTGTCCTCCATTCCTGACCCAAAGTAGAAAATCTAGAGCAGACTAATGAAAGAATCCTTCCTCTTGAAAACTAATAAAATGAGATGTCTATCAACCCAGACACAAAAATGGCATCATCCAACCATTGTGTGACTGCCAGGGAAGCAAGACTATGCTCTGGAGGGCTTTGCTGTACCCCAGTGGACAAAGTAGAGTTGACTTCTGTCTGCAGGATTTCAACTCCATTGGGGATACTTTCTCTACCCTCAGACACAATTCTGAAGGTATAAATGATATACCTTCCTTCTCACAAAAGTCCTATGAGGAAGATGGGGCTGTCCTTTTCCTTCAAGTGGGAAAATAGGAATCATAAATTAGCAGGAACACAAACTAGTTCATAAGAAAGCCAGGTCTAAAACACAGATTTCCTCACTCTAGTTTTATCTTCTTTGTACTATACTAGATTGCTGCCTCTATCAGTTAGAAATCTTCTGGTAGCAAGCAACGGAAAATCCAAAACCCAAACCTGCTTGAACAAAAACACAATATTTTTTTCATAAGTAAAAGGTTCAAGGAATAAGTCTGGTTTCAGGCCCCAGGTAAATATCTGGGGAAGCTCCAACCTCAAGCTCTACGTAGCAGCTCCCTAGCAACCACAAGTTCTCCCATCACGGAGAAGATAGTTCCATGCTGCAAATCCTCTTAATACCACCTTCTGTGGGGAAGAGAGCATTTATGCCCCTGCATTTCCAAGACAAATGGTGAGCTATACTCTAGTTGGATCAGCTTAAATCATGTACCCATCCCTACACCATTATGACAGAGAGAAGGACAGGACACTTTGATGGGCTCATCAGGACTCGCCACTGGAGTTAGGGTGAGGTCAACCCCACTCAGTCTACATGAATGACTGTGGTGGAAAGGTGCTCTCTCAATGGAAATTCAAGGTGCTATATTAGGAAGGAAAGCTAATAGAAACTGGGCAGAGACTCCATAATGACAGTCTTTGAATTCCTATCCTGCGCCAGTTGTACTGCCAGACTGGAAGTAAACTTTTAAAAAGAAAACATCAATGTCTGCCTAGACAGAGTTCAGTCTAGCATACCTGGACCCAATGGTAGGGAATAGGTGTTGTCTTAGTCAGTTCAAGCTAAAAGAATACATAGACAGAGTGGCATGAACCACAGACATTTATTTCTCACAGTTCCAGAGGTTGAAAATTTCAAGGTCCAGGTGCCACCAGCAGATCTGGTGTCAGGTGAGGGGACTATCCTTGGTTTGAAGACAGTCATCTTCTTGTGTATCTTCACGTGACTAAGAGAGAGAAAGCAAATTTTCTTACGTCTTTTTATAAGGGCACTAATATTAATGAGCACTCCATCTTCATTACCTGATTACTTCCCCAAGGCCCTATCTCTAAATACCATCCCATTAGGAGTTAGGATTTCAGTATATGATTTGAGCGGGGACATAAACATTCAGACCACAGCAGATGGCTTCACTGCTGATGGTACCTTCAGCCACTTCCCCAATTTAGTCTCTCATTCACCTAAATTGCTCTTCTGTCCAGACAGAGTTTGAGCCAGACTGGTGAGAGAAACAATGGAGTGGTAAGTTCAAGAGGCAAATAGACTTATGTGTTATATAGTAAGAGGGGCAGTATGGTACAGCAGTGAGGAGAGCAGGCTTTGGAGTCAGACTGCTTGAGGTTGAATCTTGGGTCAACCACTTCCTAACTGTGTGAGCTTGGGTAAGTTATTTAACTTATCTGTGTTCCAAATAGGTAAAACAGTAAAGTAGTAACAACTACTTCACTCTGCCATTAAAACGGGAAGGCAGCCATAGATGATAACTGAACAAATGAATGTGACTCTGTTCCAATAAAACCATTTCCTTTTGACACAGGGTCTTGTTCTGTTGCCCAGCCTGGAGTGCAGTGGCACAATCACAGCTCACTGCAGCCTTGACCTCCTGAGCTCAAATGTTCTTCCCATCTTGGCCTCTTGAATAGCTGAGACCACAGGTATGCACATCCAACCAATTTTTTTTTGTTTTTTGAGACAGAGTTTTGCTTTTGTTGCCCAGGCTAGAGTGCAATGGCATGATCTCAGCTCACTTCAACCTTTGCCTCCCAGGTTCAAGCAATTCTCCTGCCTCAGCCACCCGCATAGCTGAGATTACAGGTGCCTGCCACCACGCCCAGCTAATTTTCTCTATTTTTAGTAGAGACGGAGTTTTGTCATGTTGGGCAGGCTTGTCTCAAACTCCTGACCTCAAGTGGTCTGCCCACCTTGGCCTCCCAAAGTGCTGGGATTCCAAGCATGAGCCACCACACATGACCCCAACTAATTTATTTTTTAACTTGCTAAAAGTTAAAGATAGACTCTCACTGTGTCATTCAGGTGGTCTCAAATTTCTGAGCTCAAGCGATCCTACTGCCTCGGCTTCCCAAAGTGCTGGGATTACAGTGATAAACCACCATGCCCAGCCCCAATAAAGCTTTATTTACAAAAACAGGCAGCAAGATAGATTTTCCTGGCATCAAGTAACAGCTAAATATGATAGCTATTGTAAAAAACCATAGCAAATAGCACATAACTTTATTTATTTTTGTCTTCCACATACAATTCATCTCTCTCAATAGATTCTACTTTCACCCCTTTTGACTATGCTGATCTTAGATTTATTAATTCAGATATGTACACATGAACCATTCATCTTAATTTCTTAACTTGGTGACATAAAAGATCAAGAAAACTCCCCACTCCTCTAATTGGATTATGTTTCACATGTTTAAACTGTCTTGTCCATATGACTTAAAGAGAAAACACTCAGCAAAAATCTTGGCATGTTGTATACAACCCAGTGCTGGGGTGATGCATAGCAAGTAAAGAATAATAACGGTGATTATTTGCTATAAATAAACTCTCAGCCTCATTAGTGAATGTTCACTTGCAGACATTTACTCCCATCAAAATGATTTCCTTATGTTACAAGCCACCCTTCAAGTTTCCTTCTCTACAACTACACTCCAGGTCCAGAAATCACAACTCAAATTTTATGGTGCTCAGTCATGCTGAGATGTCTCAAGAGACACAAAAACAACGTTGGAGTTACAAGTTAATTCTTCCTGCTGGGTTAATAATTAGGTAAAACCAGTTTGAAGCAAAGGGAAATCAGTGTGTCTGGAGTTCAGAGTGAATTAGTGGGGAAAGAGGCAAAATAAGGAATTACAGAGTAGGAATGTAACTGCCTCTCACTCTTCTGAAGTGGTGCACTGGGTGGGAAGGGGGAGAGGACAAGGAGAGCCATTCAGGAGCCTGAACTTACAATCAGCAAAGAATCTCCAAGCTCAGAATCAGATCCTTGTCTGTGAGGAGGCTCTTTAGCTAATCAAAATGAATAATACTTCTGTTTATTAGTGAGACAAAGACTTAAAACTTGATAAATTATAAAATGTCTCCCCTTAGCACTTCTGCTGGCAGCCTGGCTCATGTTAACTTTTGTTTTATACCAAAGCATCCTCCCATTAACTAAGCAACTTCCCTCAAATTTGTATATTAAGGAGAAACTCCACATCTCATTTATTCATTTTGTTAGGATGTCTGTAACCCCCAGTCAATATGTACTAATCAATATGCACATTACCCATAATGCCAAGCGACAACCCTGAGACACACAGAATAAAAAAGAGAGAAGCTGACAATTTCTCTGTTCATTGGCACAAAAATGCACTGCCATATTTTCTCTCTCTCAATAAAGAGGTACGTGGGTGAGGTCATAAATGGCCCATGATTTTGTTACTAGGAAAGGAACCAGTAAAGGTGGGAATATTCCATGTATTTGGACAAAACTGTATCAACATTACTGGAAATAAAGATGCTCTCATCCATTGTACTGCCCTATAAAGACCCAGACATATACCCAAAAGCACTTAGTGTACTTAAGTCTCAAATATACCAAAGGCGAGATTAAGTTTTAAATGACTAAAATGCCACAGCTTTATTGGTCATGCTACTGGTGCCACCTACAGCCTATTAACTTGTGAGATCAGCACTCAAGTGCTCACATAACTCTGAGCCTGTTACTCTGTTTTCTACAAGGAGAGCTACTGATATCATCCAACTAATATGAGCCTCTTCCATCCATCCCTTTTCCCAGGACTTGAAAATCTTAATGCAGGCCAGGCGCAGTGGCTCATGCCTGTAATCCCAGCTCTTTGGGAGGCCGAGGAGAGTGGATCACCTAAAGTCAAGAGTTTGAGACCAGCCTGGCCAACATGGTGAAACCCCGTCTCTACTAAAAATACAAAAATTTTTAGTAGAGTGGTGCATGCCTATAATCCCAGCTGCTTGGAAAGCTGAGGCAGAGGAATCCTTGAACCCGAGTGGCGGAAGTTGCAGTGAGCCGAGATTGCACCACTGTACTCCAACCTAGACAGCAAGAGCAAAACTCCATCTCAAAAAAAGAAAAGAAAGAAAATCTTAGTGCAAGGAACTAAGGAATCACAGAAGTCCCCATTGCAGAGAGAAAACTAAATGGGCTTTGAAGTCCGATGAGTTGGTTTTGAATTTCAAAACTGCCCTTACTGTGTGCTGTAGTTTGGATATGTTTGTCTCTCAAACCTCATGATGAAATCTGATCTCCAATACTGGAGTTGGGCCTAATGAGAGGTGTTTGGGTCATAGGGACAGATCCCTCATGAATGGCTTGGTGCTGTTCTCATGGCAATGAGTGAATTCTCACTCTATTCATTCCCACAGAACCTGGTTGCTAAAAGGAGCCTGTCACCTCCCCATCTCTTGCTTCCTCTCTCACCAGGTGATCTCTGCACATACTGACTCCCCTTTGCCTTATACCATGAGAGGAAGCAGCTGGAAACCCTCACCAGAAGCAGATGCCAGCACTATGCTTCTTGTACAGTCTGCAGAACCATAAGCCTAATAAACCTCTTTTCTTTATAAATTACCCAGCCACGGATATTCCTTAATAGCAACAACAACAACGGAAAATGGACTGAAACTGTGGGAACTTGGGCAAGTTACCAAAGTAACTTGGGTAAAGTTACTCTATTTTTACTTATAAAATAGGAATAATGATATCTACCTTCCAAGGTTGCTGTAAGGATTAGAGAAATTCATGTTAAGTGTCTAACATATAATAAAGGCTCACTAAGTAAGTTATATTTTTCTGGAAAGACAAGTCGTATGAGCTTGACATATACTTTCTCCAGCCTTGCTGTCTGCTCTTCCCTATGGTTTAACTCAGGGGCCATAAGAAAGATGTGGATCCAGAATGCTTAAGAAGAATAGGAGAAGGACAAGTAAAAGAAGAGGAAGAGAAGCAGCAATACCTTAAGACTTACTAAGTGCCAAGGATTGTTCTAAGCTGTTCAGAAATACTGACTCACTTATTCATCATAGCAACCCTATAAGGTTGGTACCATAATTATCCCCACTTTACAAATAAGAAAAGTGAGGCACAGAGAGGGGGATATATAACTTGCCCAGGACTACAGTGCTAGTAAATGCCAGAGCAAGGTTGCCAACCCAGGCAGAATGACTCCAGAGTGTGCATTAATGAGACTACTGCTGTGGAACCCAAAGAAACAAATATGGAATCTACTCAATTAAAGACATCAGTGAGCTTTAGGGGATGAGTACTTTTTTGTTTGCCAGGGGTATTAGGTCATAATTTTTAAGATAAAAGAGGTAGCTAATGAGCTTAAGGACACTCTTTTGACATAATACAGAAAAGGCTATGGTTGTACACATGCTAGTGAAGAAAGGTGACAAAGTAAGTTATGTCCATCACAGTCTATGTCTCTTCAGATCAACCAACTCTAAATCACTAGAGAGACTGAGGATGCATAGCAGCAAATTGGTTCCTGACCTTCCTCCCACATCCCCTTTGCTCTTTAGCAGCCGTTGACGACATCACTGAGTAGTCTTGTTGCTTGAGTGGTACCTTTGGATATGGAAAGATATGTAGGGAAGGGAAAGGTCAAGGCATCTTCATTGCCTAATCTTGAGGATGGAAATATAGGCAGACATCCTGGTTAAACACAAAAAAGGAGACTTGGTTCAGATGTCAGAAAAACAGCTTCATTGGACTGAGTGCCAAATGGAAAAGGAATCTCAAAGATACCATAATTAGAAGACTATGACTACACGCTCCAATAGCAGGGAAAGAAAGATCAGGTTCCATGGGCAATGTTATGATTCTCTTTCATTTACTTTACACAAATGCGAGTGTTCCAAAGGCACTCTCACAATTGTTTCCTTCATTTCATACTCTGGCAAAATGAGGTCTATTAGAGCCATGTTAATTATTCAAAAGACCAAAAGATACCTATTTTTTAGAACCATTTCACATAAAATGGGGTAATGCCATGTATAGATTCAAGGAGTTCTCCAGGTTCCCTCACAGTGACAATTTTGTTTTTGCTGCTATTGCTATTGTTACAAGTGCTGGAAGTTAAAAGCAAGCCTATTTCTACATGTTCAGCAACCTCTCAATCTGGAGAGCCCGTGGAATTTTGATACACTTTAAGGTTCACAGCTACAACCCAAATGTTAGCTTCTATGCTAACTATACAGTACAAATAATATGGATCCAAAATGTACAAAGAGATAGAGAATAGGAAACTCCAAAGGTAGAACAGAAGCAATACGCTACTGCTGGAAACAGCCAGGGAAGGGAACCTCACAGGAGTTGACTATTAAAGTCCAACTCTTCCTCCTTGGGAATAAGAATGGAAAAAATGGAAATGGGCTGGCTACAGAGTAGGGAAAAGCCAGGATGCAAGCCTCTCTGCTGTGGCTCAGTGGGAACTGCTCATGGAAAGGACAGAGGGGAGGGAGGGAATTCTGCTGATTATAAGAAGTACCAGAATCAACCCAGCTATTCTCTTCTTTATTTTTTTGAGATGGACTCTTACTTCGTTACCCAGGCTGGAGTGCAATGGTGTGATCTCGGCTCACTGCAACCTCCACTTCCCGGGTTCAAGCAATTCTCCTGACTCAGTCTCCAAAGTACCTGGGACTACAGGCGCCTGCCACCACACCCAGCTAATTTTTGTATTTTTAGTAGAGATGGGGTTTCGCCATATTGGCCAGGCTGGTCTCAAACTCCTGACTTCATGATCAGCCTGCCTTGGCCTCCCAAAGTACTGGGATTACAGGCATGAGCCACTGTCCTGGCCACTATTCTCTTCTTAAAACTCTCATGCAGCTATGCCCTCTAGGGTCTTCCAAAAAGTCCAGAATTAATTATTAGGATATCAGTGAGTCAAAGCATGATGCTCAGGATCTTTCGTATCTCTAAGATTTTCATAAATTCTAAGATTTTTATCTTAGAATAACAAAGCTACCTCAGATTAAAGCTTTAGGTAATGGTGCTGAAACGATGCAAGAGCTTTCATGTGACCATGAGCTTTGAAAGCTACAGTAAGTAAACCAGCCATCTAGCAGGTTAGATTACAAGCATCTCAAAGCCAATTGCTAAGGATAGCATAAGAAAGGAGGTTCAGTTATGTGAATTATTTGCTAACACACCCCTCTCTTGCGCGCATGCACACACACACACAATTTCTCTACTTGCTCACTGGAAAAAGCCACATTATAAGTGGCCCTATAAAGACGCCCACGCAGCAAGGACACATGACTTCTTGCCAACAGCCTCCTGACAACAGTGGGTAAGTTTAGAAATAGATTTTCCAGCCTTGGTCAAGTCTTTAGCACTGCAACCTTGTCTGACAACTTGACTGCAACTTCATGAGAGACTCTGAGACAGAATCATCCATCTAGATAGCTTCAAAATTCTTGAAAATCCATGTGAAATAATAAATGTTTTTCATCTTAAGTGACTACATTTTCAAGTAATTTATTATACAATAATAGATAACTAACATTAATACTTGTTTAAGTCATATAGCTTAAATAGAGTGGTATATCCATTTCCCAAATGTATGCCTTTGCCACTACAACATTCTGCCAAGACTATAGTAATCCTGGATTCTATAATTAATGGCTTCTGTCATGGTTCTGCAAGAAACAAAAACCCAATCGAACTAACTCAAGTAAAATAGGAATTAATGAAGAAAGCACTAGGCAAAATCATAGACCTTCAAGGACAGAAGTACAAACTTTTGCTTTTGACACGAAGGGGTGGGTGTCTAATAATGTATCTTCCCATAAATAATATCTATAAATGCTGGAAGAAAAAATATAAACACTTCATGGCTCCAAGAACTGAAAAAAAAAACAGGCATATTTTGGAAGGCAGTCAAACTTACAGTAAAAAGTCAGTACAGAGTAAATTATAGTTTTTGCAGGTATGCCCTAAAGGCAACCAGAATCATGACCAAAGTAGCATTGCTGAAATTCCAAGAAAAAGTCTCCTACTTTTTTGGCTGGAGGAACCAAGAAAATTCCAGGCAAAGTAGACAATCAGAAGTTGGGGGAGAAAGAATACCACCAAATTCTGTTTACACTCAGCTCAAATTTCTGGATGACCCCTGAGTTATGTATGAGTGGGTCAAATGGAAAGCAGCTAGCAGTTAAGGATTACAAAATTAAACTCGGTTCTGAACTTCCACCCACCAAATGCATTACAGGCTTCGGTTTAAGCCAAAGGAAACAAGATCCCTGTTAAAAACAAAACATCAACACTCTTTAGAGCAATATAAGAAAATTCAGTCTCTACAGTCCTGCCTCTACAGTATTCAGGATATAATACAAAATTACTCAACATACAAAGTGCCAGAAAAACATGACCCAGTCTCAAGAGAATATGCAAACAAGAGAAGCCAGTGTCAAGATGACCCATATGTTGGAATTATCAGGAAAGAATTTTAAAACAGCTATTGTGAGTATACTCAGTAATATCAAGGAAATATAATGACAGAAAGATTAAAAACTTCAGCAAGGAAAAACAAAATATAAAAAAGAAATGAATGGAAATGTTAGTACTGAAAACTAAAACATTTGAAATGAAAAATTCAGTGGATGGTGCTAATAGCAAAACGGAGACGAAAGGAAACAGTCAGTGAATTTGAAGATAGATCAATAAATGTCACCTAATTTGAATAAGATAGGGGAAATTTTTTTTTAATAAACAGAACCTCAGGGATCCATGAAATAATTTCAAAATATCTTACCAAGAAAGACATTGGGGCAGGAAAACATTTTAAAGTTAAATAACAGAAAAAATGTCCACTTTTTTTAAGGTGTAAATTTACAGCTTTAGGAAGCTCAAAAAACCTCAAAGAGAATTAATACAAAGAAATCCATGTCTAAGTACATTATAGCCAAACTGATGTCCAGGGAAGATAAAGAGAAAACTTTGAAAGCAGCCAGAGAAGAATATCACATTCCATATAGGAGAACAATGATAGAAATTATCACAAACTTTTCTCACAAACTTTTCACCAGGAACCATAGAGGCTAGAAGACAGTGGAACATCTTTAACATGTTACAAGAAAATAACGGTCATCCTAAAATTCTAAATTCAATGAAACTTGCTTCAAAAAGGAAAGTGAAATAAAGACATTTTTTAGGTAATGAAAAACTCAGGGAATTGGTCTCCACCAGAATGGTACAAAAAGTTCTTCAAATTGAAGGAAACGACATTAGGGGAAATTTTGAATTTTCAGAAATGAATGAAGAGTAGGAAATATAAATAGTAAATACATGGGTAAATATAAAACACTTTCTTCTTTTAATTTCTTTATAATACAAACGATTATTCACAGCAAAAAGTATGACATTTTCTTATAGGATTTACCATGTACTTAGATGTTATATATGACAACTATAACTTAAAGAATGCTAAGATAGAAAGTAAAGAGATCTTTACAATAATTCTACTTTTTATTATTTTAGCATTGCATAAACTGTGAAAAAAATGTATAGAACAAACATGTTTTTGAAATGTATAGAAGTATATTTTCAAACGAATAAGTGTCCTAAAATGGAAATTAAGCTATTGAAATAACCCAAAAGAAGGTAGGATAAGGGTGAGGAAAATGAGAGAGATTAAATATATATAAAAATTAAAATGGTTACCTAAATTCAACCATATCAGTAATTATATTAAATGTTAATTGGGCTGAACACTGCAATTAAAGGACACAGGTTATCAGAATGGATTTTTAAAAATGAAGACCCAACCAAATTCTATCTACAAGAGACATATCTTCAATATAAATTAAAAAGTTGAAAGTAAATGGAAAGAAAAAGCTATATCATGTAAAGAATAACCATAATAAGGCTACAGTGGTTGTAATAATATCAGATAAAATAGATCTCAAGAGTATTTGCAAGAATAGTAATATTTTATAATAATAAAAGCATTAATTCATCAGGAAGGCATAGAATTATAAATGTGTGTGTACCTAATGACAGAATTTTAAAATAAGTGAATCAAAAATTGATAAGATTAAAAGGAGAAATAATTTTATAATCAGAGTTAGAGAATTTAATAACCCTCTTTCAGCAAATTACTTAAAAACTAGAAAAAAAAACAAATAAATACATAGAATCACTGAACATGTCATTTATTTTTGCCTAATTTATATATTTTTTTCCACACCCTGTTGCCAGGAGTACAATAGCATGATCTCAGCTCACTGCAACCTCTGCCTCCTGGGTTCAAGCAATTCTCCTGCCTCAACCTCCCTAGTAGTTGGGACCACAGGTGCCCACTGCCATGCCCAGCTAATTTTTGTATTTTTAGTAGAAACAGCGTTTCATCATGTTGGCCAGGATGGTCTTGATCTCTCAACCTCATGATCTGCCCGCCTCGGCCTCCCAAAGTGTTGGGATTACAGGCATGTGGCACTGTGCCCAGACCTAATTTGTATTTATAGGACTTTACACTCAACAGCTACACGATATACATTATTTTCAAATACACTTGATACATTCATCAATATAGAACATATTTTAGGTCATAATGCAAGTTTTAATACATTTCAAAGGATCAAAGTTATACGAAGTATGTTCTTTGACCACTAAAAGACTAAATTATAAATCAATACAATAATATAGCTAGAATAATTACAAATGTTTAGTAATTGGACAACAGATATCTCAGTAATCCATGGGTCAAATAAAAATCAAAGAATCAGAAAATATTTGAAACCAAATGATAATAAAAATACAACATATAAATAAATTTGTGGGCTGCAGTTAAGGCAGTAGAGGGAAATTTATGACTTTAAATGTTTATGTAAAGAAAAAGAAAAAAGAACAATTTGTAATTAAAGACCTTAAGAAGCTAGGGGAAAAAAAGAACAAAGTAAATCCAAAGCAAATAGAAGAAAGTAAGTAAAGAGCAAAAATCAATGCAATAGAAAATAAACAATAAATAAAGCCAAAAGCTGATTCTTTAATTTTAAAAAATTCCTACATATCTAGCTGAACTGAGTTGAAAATGGTGGGGAAATGAGAAGACACAAATTACCAATATCAGGAATAAAAAGGGGTTATAATAGTAGATAGTACAAATATTAAAAAGCTAAGAAAATTGACAAGTTAAATGTAATAAACATACTTTTTGGAAAACTAGTAAAGCACAATCAAGAAGAAATAGATAACCTGATATCTACTAAAGAAATAAAATTACTTGTTTAAAAAAAAGAAAAAAAACACTTTCTATAAAAATTTTTCTAAAAAGCCTTGAGGCCCAGATATCCCTGCTCGTGTATTGTACCAAATATATGAGGAAGAAAAAAATAACAATTCTACACAAACTCTTCAAAAAAATAAAAAAAAAAAACAGGAAAAAAGAGTATCATTATCTTGATACTAAAATTATGCAAGATATTACAACCTAAAAAACTACAGATTCATATTCTTCATAAACACAGATACAAAAACCTTTTAGCAAGTTAAACCTAGCAATATATCAAAGGAATAGTTAATATATCATGACTAAGTGGTATTTATTCCAGTAATGCAAGGTTGGTTTAACATTTAAAAAGAAACCAGTGCAATTCACCATATTAACAAAATAAAGAAGAAAAAAAATCCCAAGGGGGCTAGCCAAAATGGTCCACTAGAAGCAGCTAGTGTGCACTGCTCTCATGGAGAGAAATAGAAGAGGCAAGTAAACATAGCACCTCCAAATGAAATACTCAGTTACACACATAGGGATTAATTTGAAAAAAAAAAATCTTTGACCAACAGAAAACAGAACAGAAAAAAGCAAGGCAAAACTGCTTACCCAGGAGCAACAAAGAGCAAGGAGCCAGGGGAGCCTCCCTGCCCAGGGAAGTGGTGAGTGAGTGAGCGACCCTGGGACCCACACTTCTCCCATAAATCTTTACAACCCCAAGTCAGGAGATTCCCCTGTGAATCCACTCCACCAGGGCCCACAGTATGACATGCAGAGCTACATGGAGTCTCAGCAGAGCAGCCACTCAGGCATAAGCAGAGCCCTGGGAGCTTTAGATGCCCAAGCTTCCCAACAAAGCAGCAGCAACTCCAGCAAAGCAAGAGGTTAGGACCCTGTTTACCCCTAGAAAAAAGGCTGAATCCAGAGGGTTGAGCACCAACAGTCTGCAGGCCCTGCTTCCACAGCACCTCACAAGATAAGACCCACTGGCTTGGAACTCCAGCCAGCCATGAGTAGCAGTGTTACACCTCCCTGAGACAGAGCTCCCAGAGGGAGGGATGGGCCACCATCTTTGCTGTTTCACAGCCTTAGCCATTGATGCCTTCAGACTCTGGAGAATCCAAGATCACCAAGAAACTGGAGTAATCCCCCAGCGCAGTGCAGCAACTCCATGAAGAATCAGCAAGACTGCTTTTACACATGAGTCCCAGATCCCATTTCTCTTCACTGGATGGAATCTCCCAACTGAAGTCTACAACCACTCTCACCAGTGTTTTCCAGATAGCAGCAGTTCCAACCTCCCTGGGACAGAGCCCCCAGAGGGAGAGGTAAGCCACCATCTTTGCTGTTTTGCAGTCTTCATCATTGTCACCTTCAGGCTTTGAAGAGTCTGAGGTGACTAAGGGCTGGAGCAGACCCCCAACACAGCACAGGTGCTTTACCAAAATGTGTCCAGACTGCTTTTTTACACAGTTTTCTGACCCCATTTTTCCTAACTGGGCATGACCTCCCAACCTGGGCCCCCAGCACCCCACCCCACCAGTGTATCTGAGCCAACAGTAAGTCCATATCTCCCTGAGATGGAGCTCCCAAAAGAAGGGGCAGGTCACCATCTTTGCTGTTTTGTAGCCTTCACTGTTGACATCTTTAGGTACTGCAGCAGCCCTATGGAAAAGTAGCCAGACTGTTTGTTACATGGGCTTTCAATCCTGTATCTCATCACTGCCCAGGTCCTCCTGGTGTGGGTCTCCAGTCACTTAAACTGGGACAATAAAGCGAGTAGCAACTCTGCAATTCTTTGGAACAGTGCTCCCAGTGGGAGCATAGGTTGCTATCTTGGCTGTATAACAGCCCTTGTCCTTGCTTTTTTGGTCTCTGGAGAGTCTATGGGACAAGAGACTGGTCTGGATGCCCAGTACAGAGCACCTACCTCTTGCAAAAGTGAGATCTCAGCCCTTACTTCTCCTCATTGGGTGAGGCCACCCAACCTGGGACTCCAACACCCTGCCTCTGCCTGACCACTTCAATAGAGGTAGCCCAGCAGTTAAGGGAACATCCACACACAGAGATGAGAAAGAAACCAATGCAAGAACTCTGACAACTCAAATGTCCAGAGTGTCTTATGTCCTCCAAATGGCCGCACTAGTTCTCCAACAAGGGTTCTTGACCAGGCTGAATTAACTTACATTACATAAATAAAATTCAGAATATAGATAGGAATGAAGATCACTGAGATTCAGAAGAATAGCAAAACCCAATCCAAGAAAACTAAGAACCACAATAAAACAATATGGGAACTAAAACATGAAATAGTATTTTTTAAAAAACTAACTGATCTGACAGAGCTGCAAGACACACTACAATAATTTCACAATGCAATTGCAAGTACTAACAGCAGAATAGACCAAGCTGAGGAAAGAATCTCAGAACTTGAATACTGCCTCTCTGAAATAAGACAGTTAAGCAAAAATAAAGAAAAAAGTAAACAGGAATGAACAACACCTCCAAGAAATATGGAATTATGTAAGAAGGCCAAATCTATGAATCACTAAGGCATCAATGAAAGGAAGAGAGAGAAAGCAAACAAGTTGGAAAACATATTTCAGGATATAGTGCATGAAATTTTCCCTAACCTTGTTAGAGAGGCCAACAGTCGAATTCAGGAGATATGGAGAATCCCTGCCAAAGTTTACACAAGAGGATCAGCCCCAAGAAACATAATCAACAGATTTTCTAAGGTTGAGGTGAAAGAAAGAATGTTAAAGGCAGGTATAGAGAAAGAGCAAGTCACCTGTAAAGGGAACCTCATCAGTCTAACAGCAGACCTCTCAGCAAAAACTCTACAAGCCAGAGAATATTGAGGATCTATACTCAACATTAAAAAAAAAAAATCTTCAAATAAGAATTTTTTTTTTCTTTTTGAGATGGAGTCTTGCTCTGTCTCCCAGGCTGGAGTGCAGTGGAGTCTCAGCTTACCGCAACCTCTGCCTCATGGGTTCAGGCGATTCTTCTGCCTCAGCCTCCTGAGTAGCTGGGACTACAGGCATGTGCCACGATACCCAGCTAATTTTTGTATTTTCAGTAGAGATGGGGTTTCACCATATTGGCCAGGCTGGTCTCAAACTCCTGACCTCGTGATCCACCCACTTTGGCCTCCCAAAGTGCTAGGATGACAGGCATGAGCCACTGCACCTGGCCCAACTAAAAATTTTATATCCAGCCAAACTAAGTTTCCTCAGTGAAAGAGAAATAAGATTCTTTTTAGATAAGCAAATGTGGAGGAAGTTTGTTACCACTGGACCTACCTTACAAGAGATATTGAAAGGAGCACTAAATATGGAAAGAAAAGACTAATATAAGTCAATACAAAAACACACTTAAGTATATAGACCAGTGACACTATAAAATGAAGCAGGCATAATAACCAGCTAACAACACAATGACAGAATAAAATCAACACATATTTATACTAACCTTGAAGGTAAATAGGCTAAATGCCCCCATATAAAAGGCACAGAGTGGCAAGCTAGATAAAAAAGCAAGATCTAATGGTACACTGTCTTCAAGAGACCCATCTCACATGCAGTGACACCCACAGGCTCAAAATAAAGAATTGGAGGGAAAAAAAATCTACCAAACAAATGAAAATTAGAAAAAAAAAAAAAAAAAAAAAAGCAGGGGTTGCAAACCAAATTCCGGACAAAACAGACTTTAAACCAACAAAGATTAAAAAAGACAAACAAGGGCATTACATAATGGTAAAGGGTTCAATTCAACAAGAAACTCTAACTGTCTGAAATATATATGCACCCAACACAGGAACACCCAGATTCACAAAGCAAGTTCTTAGAGATGTACAGAAACACTTAGAGTCCCAAACAATAATAGTGGGAAACTTCAACACTCTACTGACAGTATTAGACCACTGAGGCAGAAAATTCATAAAGACATTCAGGACTTAAACTCAACATTGGACTAAATGGATGTGATAGACCTCTATAGAACTCTCCATCTGGAAACAACAGAAAATACATTCTTCTCATTGCCACATGTCACATACTCTAAAATCGACCACATAATCAAAATTGAGGGAAAAAATGTCACCCAAAACTATGCAATTACATGGAAATTAAACAACCTGCTCCTAAATGACTTCAGGGTAAATAATGAAATTAAGGCAGAAATCAGGAAGCTCATTAAAACTAAAGAGAATAAGGATATAACATAGCAGAATCTCTGGGACACAGCTAAGGCAGTGTTAAAAGAGAAATTCATGGCACGAAATACCCACATCAAAAAGTTAGAAAGAGCTAAAATTAACAATCTAATATTACAACTAAAGAATTAGAGAAGCAAGAGGAAACCAACCCCAAAGCTAGCAGAAGATAAGAAATAACAAAATCACTCTAACGACTGTTTCTTTTGCCATGCAGAAGCTGTGGAGTCTGATTAGGTCCCATTTGTCTATTTGGCCCTTGTTGACAATGCTTTTGGTGTTTTGGTCATGAAGTCCTTGCCTATGCCTGCAATCCCATTACTGGGTATATATCCAAAGGATTATAAATCGTTCTACTATAAGGACACATGCACACGAATGTTCATTGCAGCACAGTTTACAATAGCAAAGACCTGGAACCAACCCAAATGC
>CAUYLG010058724.1:0-17738 GCA_963573385.1 Cacajao melanocephalus
TTTGGCTATATGGGCTCTTTTTTGGTTCCATGTGAATTTTAGGTTGAGGATTTTTCTAATTCTCTGAAAAATGACCTTGGTATTTTGATAGGAACTGGACTGAATCTATAGATTGCTTTGGGCAGTATGGTCATTTTCACATTATTGATTCTTTCCATCCATAAACATGGATGTATTCTCATTTGTGCCATCTGTGATTTCTAACAGCAATGTTTTGTAGTTTTCCTCATAGAGAACTTTCACCTCGTTGGTTAAGTATATTCCTAGGTATTTTACTTTTTTTTTTTTTTTTTTTTTTTTTTGCAGCCGTTATAAAAGGGATTGAGTTCTTGATTTGATTCTCAGCTTGGTCATTGTTGGTGTATAACAGTGCTACTGATTTGTGTACACTGATTTTGTAACCCGAGGCTTTACTGAATTTGTTGATCAGATCTAGGAGCCTTTTGGATAAGTCATTAGGGTTTTGTATGTATACTATCATATTATCAACAGTGATAGCTTAACTTCCTCTTTTCCAAATTGGATGCCTTTATTTCTTTCTCTTGCCTGATTGCTCTGGCTAGGATTTCCAGTATTATGTTGAATAGAAGTGGTTAAAGTGGGCATCCTTGTCTTGTTCCAGTATTCAGGGGGAATGCTTTCAACTTTCCCCCATTCAGTATGATGTTGACAGTGGCTTCCTCATAGATTGTTTTTATTATTTTGAGGTAAGTCCCTTCTCTGCCTACTGTGTTGAGAGTTTTTATCATAAAATGATGCTGGATTTTATCAAATGCATTTTCTGCATCTATTGAGATGATCATATAGCTTTTGCTTTTAATTCTGTTTATGTGATGTATTGCATTTATTGACTTGTGTGTGTTAAACCATTCCTGCATCCTTGGGATGAAACCCACTTGATCATGATGTATTATCCGTTTGATGTGCTATTGGGTTCAGTTAGCTAGTATTTTGTTGAGGATTTTTGTATCTTTGTTCATCAGGGATATTGGTCTGTAGTTTTCTTTATTTGTTATGTCCTTTTCTAGTTTTGGTATTAGGGTGATACTGGCTTTATCGAATGATTTAGGAAGAATTTCCTCTTTCTCTATCTTTTGGAATAGTTTCAGTAGGATTGGTACCAATTCTTTGAATGTCTGGTAGAATTCAGCTGTGAAACCATGTGGTCCTGGATCTTTTTTTTAGTTGGCAATTTTTTTATTACTGATTCAGTCCACTCTTGTTATTGGTCTGTTCAGGATTTCTGTTTCCTCCTGATTTAATCTAGGAAGGTTACATGTTTCCAGGAATTTATCCATTTCCTCTAGATTTTCTAGTTTGTGCACATAAAGGTGATCATAGTTGTATTGAATAATGTTTTGTATTTCTGTGGTATTCTGTGTAATGTCTCCAGTTTTATTTCTAATTGAGCTTATTTGGATCTTCTCTCTTCTTAGTTAGTCTTACTAATGGTCTACCAACTTTGTTTCTCTTTTCAAAGAACCAGCTTTTTGTTTCATTTGTCTTTTGTGGGTTTTTTTTTTTAATTGTTATTGTTGTTTCAATTTTGTTTAGTTCCACTTTGATATTTATTTCTTTTCTTCTACTGGCTTTGGGTTTAGTTTGATCCTGTTTCTCTTGTTCCTTGAGGTGTAAAATTTGGTTGTCAATTTGTGTTCTTTCACACTTTTTGATGTACGCATTTAATGCTATGAACTTTCCCTTTAGCACTGCTTTTGCTGTATCCCAGAAGTTTTGATAACTTGTGTCGATTATTATTCATTTCAAATAATTTTCAAACTTTCATCTTGATTTCATTATTTAAAAAATCATTCAAGAGTGGATTATTTAATTTCCATGTATTTTTAGAGTTTTGAGAGTTCCTTTTGGAATTGATTTCCAGTTTTATTCTACTGTGGTCTAAGATACTTGATATGATTTTGATTTTTTTGTATTTATTGAGACTTGTTTTGTGGCTCATGATACAATCTATCTTGGAGAATGTTCCATGTTCTGATGAGAAGAATGTGTATTACAGTTGTTGAGTAGAATGTTCTGTAATTATCTGTTAAGTCCATTTGTCCTAGAGTATACTTTAAGTTCACTGCTTCTTGTTAACTTTCTGTCTCGGTGATCTTTCTAGTGCTATCAGTGGAGTATGGAAATTTCCCACTATTACTGTGTTGCTGTCTATTTCATTTCTTTGATCTAGTAGTAATTGTTTTATAAATCTTGGAACTCTGGTGTTAGGTGCATATAAATTTATGGTTGTAATACATTCTTGTTGGACTGATCCTTTTATCATTATATAATCTTCTTTGTTTTTGGTTTGTTTGTTTTTGGCTGTTATTGCTTTCAAATCTGTTTTGTCTGATATAACAATAGCTATTCGGGCTTTTTGGGTTTTTTTGTGTGAAATATCTTTTCCCACTCCTTTACCTGAGTTTATATGAATTTTTAGGTGTTAGGTGAGTCTCTTGAAGTCAGAGATATCTGGCTTATTGTTTTTCTAATCCATTCTGCTATTCTATACCTTTTAAGTGGAGCATTTGGGCCATTTACATTCATACATTCATTATGTTTTATAGGCCCTATGAGTTGTATGCTTTCACTGAGGTTCTATTTTGATGCATATCAAGCTTTTCTTTCAAGATTTAGAACTCCTTTTAGCATTTATTGTAGTTCTGGTTTGGTAGTGGCAAATTCCCTCAGCATTTGTCTGAAAAAGACTTTATTTCTCTTCAATTTGTGAAGCTTAGTTTTGCTGGATACAAAACTCTTGACTGATAATTACTGTGTTTAAAGAATCTAACGATAGGACACCCAATCTCTTCTAGCTTATAAGGTTTCTGCTGAGAAGTCTGCTGCTAATCTGATAGGTTTTCCTTTATAGGTTACCTGATGGTTTTGTCTCACAGCTCTTAGAATTCTTTCCTTCATGTTGACTTTAGATGGCCTGATGACTTTGTGCCTTGTTGATCTTTTTGCAATGAATTTCTCAGATGTTCTATGAGCTTCCTGTACTTGGATATCTAAATCTCCAGCAAGGCCAGGAAACTTTTCCTCAATTATTCCTTCAAATATGTTTTCCAAACTTTTAGCCTTCTCTGTAATCTCAGGAACAACAATTATTCTTAGGTTTGGCTGTTTTACATAGTCCCATATTTCTAGGAGACTTTGTTCTTTTGATTCTTTTTCTTTATCTTTGTCTGATTGGGTTAATTCAAAAGCCTTGTCTTCGAGCTCTGAAATTCTTTCTTCTACTGTTCTAGTTAATTGTTTAAACTTTCTAATGTATTTTTATTTCTCTAAGTGTGTCTTCCATTTCTAGACATTCTGATTAGTTTTTCCTTGTATCTATCTCTCTGGAAAATTTCTTATCCATATCCTGTATTAATTTTTAAATTTCTTTATGTTGGTTTTTACCTTTCTCCAGTAGCTCCTTGAGTAGCTTAGTAATCAACCTTTTAAATTCTTTATCTGGTATTTCAAAGATTTCATCTTGCTTTGGATCCAGTGCTGGGGAGCTAATGTGATCTTTTGGGGCCATTACAGAACCCTATTTTGTCATATTACCAGAATTGCTTTTCTTGTTCCTTCTTATTTGGGTAGACTATTTCTTCTAATTGTTATTGAATTTATTTTTTATTTTATTTTTTTAATGTTCTTTTTTTCTCTTAAGGATGTGACTTTAATATTTATAGTTTATCATAGCTTAATTTGGTTCTTGGTACTTTTATAAGTGAAGATTTTGTGTGTGTTCCTTGGTTATAGAGAGTCTTTGTGTGATGGGTTTCTCATATGCTACTTGTAGATCTATGTACTTGGTATAGACAAGTTCATTGTCTCCTGTGGGATTGGAATGGCAGGGGTCTTTTGGAGCTTATCTCATTTCCCTATATTGTGTACTTTTTAAATTTATTTAATTTTCCCCCAGTGTTGTATTGACTGAGTTAATGGCTCAAGCGTCAGGCCAACAGGGGAGGTATTGTATCTCTGGGTAGGAACTGGTTGTAGCTAAAACAGGTGGATAGATGCAATACCCAATGGTGGGCAGAGATTCTACCCTTGATTAAGGTTCCTTAGGGAGCTCCCAAATAGATGCACTGAGGTCTTATCAGGGTGAAGATTGGGAGCTACATCAGGTCTCCTGCCAGGCCAGCAGAAAAGCTGTCTACCTCCCAGCCTCATGTCTACCTCCCAGCTATTCAGATCATACAGGCACTTCTTTTTGTCTGTACGAATATTGATGAGTTTCAAGAAGAGAGACGTTGTGAGTCTGCTTTTTGTGCAAGCCCAAACCTGGGAAATGCTCCTCCTGTAGGGATGCTGTCACCCTGAAGTGTTCCAGGAAGGCTGTCTATAGGTGAATCCACACAGAATTCCCATGAGAGAAGCCCCAGCTGTGTCTGCAGTGGTGAAAAAGTGGGGAAAGAGGACTCCTTCTCTAAGACCCTTCATGAGCACCAAGGCTGCCTGACTGTTGGGGTAGAGACACAGACTTCCCTTCCTGAGTCCAGTACTGCAATTGTGTCTCTGCTGAAAGAAACGTTCTTACTGGAAAGATCTGGGACTCAAGGCCTGTCATCCAGATTATTTTGTTCCACAGGGTGTTCCTGTGATGTGGTACTCTCCCCTTTTTCCTAAGAGGAAGTGCTCCTGAGAGCCAGACTATAGTGATTGCCATGGCCAGAAGTTTTGCTTGACACCAGAACACAGTTAACAGCCCAGTCCAAAGAGAGAGCATGAAAGCAAGGTCTACCTGTCACCACCTACTGCCCCAACTAGAATCCTAGGCTATACTAAATAATGAAGATCTGCACTGCCAAAGAATACCAGCGAAGTTTGGAAGGTGTTTCTTTAAATGTGTAGGTACCAATGCAAAGACACGAGGTTTATAAAAAATGAGGGAAGACTGGGCACAGTGGCTCACACCTGTAATCCCAACACTTTGAGAGTCTGTGGCAGGTGGATTACCTGAGATCAGGAGTTTGAGACCAGCCTGGCCAATATGGTGAAACCCTGTCTCTACTAAAAATACAAAAATTAGTTGGACGTGGTGGTGCATGCCTGTAATCCCAGCTACTTGGGAGGCTGAGACAGGAGGATCACTTGAACCCAGGAGGCAGAGGTTTCAGTGAGCCAAGATTGCACCACTGCACTCCAGCATGGGCGACAGAGTGAGACTTCATCTCAAAAAAGAAAAAAAAAAAGCATGGGAAATGAAACTAATAAAGTTCCAATAGTGGACTCTGAAAAAGTGGAGATTTATGACATGACTGATAAAGAAATTCAAAATAATTTTGCAAAGAGGTTCTGAGAACCACAAGAAAATATGGATGAAAAATTTAATAAAATTTGGGAAACAATTCATGAACAAAATGTGAAGTTTGACAAAGAAATATAAATATTAAAAAGCCCAAATAGAAATTATAGAGCTAAAGAATATAATGACCAAATATCTGAAATTAATAGAAAGTGTCAATAGCAGATCTCAACCAACAGAAGGAAGAATCAGTGAACTTGAATACAGGATGCTTGAAATTAGTCAGATGAATGAAAAGCAAAAGAAAAAAAAAGAATGGAAAAGGTCTATGGGACACTATCAAGAAAACAGATTTATACATAATAGGAATTCCTGAAGGAGAAGAAAGAGAAAAAGAACGAGAAAATTTATTTGAGATAACAATGGCTGAAAATTTTCCAAATCTAGGGAAAAATGATGATATCCAGGTCATTGTTAGTTATCTCTAATCAAATTTAACTCAAAGATAAGTTCACCAAGGCACATTACATTCAAATTATCAAAAATTAAAGACAAAGAATACTGAAAGCAGCAAGAAATAAGAGGCATATCATACTCAAGGGAGTCTCAATACAGCTATCAGGGAATTTCTAAGCAGAAACCTGGTAGTCTAGGAGACAGTGGGATGATACATTCAAAGTGCTGAAGGACAAAAGACAACTGCCAATCAAGAATACTTTACTCAGCACAGCTGTACTTCAGAATAAGGGATAAATAAAACTTTCCAAATGAAAGCTAAGGGAGTTTACCATCACCACTAGGCCCACTCTGCAGGGATTGCTAAAGGGAGTTTTTTGGTTTGTTTTTGAGACAGAGTCTTGCTCTGTCACCCAGGCTTGAGTGCACTGGTGTGATCTCAGCTCAATACAACCTCTGCCTCTAGAGGGAGTTCTTTAAGTTGAAACGAAAGACTGCTAACTAATAATAAACAACATATAAAATAAAAAACCTAACAGTAGAAGAAATACATAGTCATATTCAGAATCTACGAAAAGTGTAAAGGTGGTTTGTAAAGCAATTTTATCTCCACTATGAGGACTAAAAAATAACTATTAAAAATTGTAGCTACAATAGATTATTAAGGAATACACGTTATAAGAAAAGGAAACTTTTTACATCAACAACATAAAAAGTAGGGAGGAGTAAAGTGTAGATTTTTTGTCTTGCAATTAAAATTGTTATCAGTTTAAAATAGCCTGTTTTAAGTTTAGGATGTTTTATACAAGTTTTGTAGTAACCAAAAAGCAAAAAACTATAATAGATGCATAAAATTTAAAAAGAAAGAATTAAAAACAGACCACCACTGAAAACCATCAAACCACAAAGGGAGAGCAAGAGAGGAAGAAAGAAACAAAGAATCTACAAAACAACCAGAAAACAAATTACAAAATGGCAGTAGCAAGTCCTTTACCTGTCACTAATTTCTTCAACTGTAAATAAATTTAATTTTCCAATCAAAAGACACTGAGTGGCTGAATGCATAAAAACAATATTCAGGCTGGGCGTGGTGGCTCATGCCTGTAATCCCAACACTTTTGGAGGCCAAGGCAGGAAGATTGCTTGAGCCCAGGAGTTCAAGATCAAACTGAACAACATGGTGAGATCTCATTTCTACAACAAATCAGCCAGACATGGTGGTGAATACCTGTAGTTCCAGCTACTTCGGAGCTGAGGTGGGAGGATGCTTGAGCCCAGGAAGTCAAGCCTGCAGTGAGCTGAGACTGCACTACTAAACTCCAGCCTGAGCAACAGAGCAAGACCCTGTCTTAAATCAAACAAACAAACAAAATACTAATACTCAATGATATACTGTCTGCAGGAGACTCACCTCACTAGCAAGGACACACATAGACTGTACATGAAGGGATGGAAAAAGATATTTCATGCAAATGGAAACCAAAAGAGAGCAGTTAGGTATACTTATATATGGAAAAAATAGACTAATTCAAAACCTATAAAAAGAGATCAAAAAGGCCATTATATAATGAAAATGGGTCCATTCATCAAGAAGACATAACAATTGTAAATATAGTCATCCAACATCAAAGCACCTAAATACATAAAGCAATTATTAAGTGATTTCAAAGAAGAGACAGACTTCGATGCAATAATAGCAGGGGTATTCATTTTTAATAATGGACAGTTCATCTAGTTAGAAAATCAACAAGGAAACACTGGACTTGAATTATACTTTAGAACAAATGTACCTAACAGATGTATGCAGAATGTCCCATCCAACAGGAACAGAATACACTTTCTTCTCAATGGAACATTCTCCAGGACCACCTGTTAGGCCACAGAACAAATCTTATCAAATTTAAGATGACAGAAATCATAGCAAGTATCTTTTCCAATCACAATGCCATGAAACTGGAAATCAATAACCAGAGAAATCTTGGGAAATACTAGAAAATTCACAAATGTGGAAATTAATATATGGAAATTTTGTGGGATTTTTAGGATTTTTATGTACTTATAAGATGATGTCATCAGTAAAGAGCGACAATTTCACTTCTTCCTTTCCTATTCAGATGCCTTTTATTTCTCTCTCTTGCCTAACTGCAATCACAAAAGAAATAAAAAAGAAAAAAAAACACTTTGAGACAAAAATGAAAATATAGCATACCAAAACTATGGCATGCAGCAGAAGCAGTCCTAAGAGGAAATTTTATAGCAATAAATACCCATATCAAAAAAAGGAAGATCTCAAATAACCTAATATTACACCTCAAGGAACTAGAAAAAGAACAATGTTAGCAGAAAGAAGTAAATAACAATAGCAGAAAAAGAAAAAAATAAAGGAATGCAGAATAACAGAAAACATCAATAAAACTAAGTATTTGTTTTTGAAAAGATAAATAAAAACAACAAACCATTACTTAGATTAATTTAAAAAATAGAGGTGACTCAAATAAAATTAGAAATGAAAATGGAGACAACTGATAACACGGAAATACAAAAGATTGCCAGAAACTACTATTAATAATTATATGCAAAAAAATGGACAATCTAGATAAACAGATAAATTCCTAGTCACATTCTACCTACTAAAACTGAATCATGAAGAAACAAAATCTGAAGAGACCAATAAAAAGTAAGGAGATCAAATAAGTGAGAAATGAAAGAAAAGCTCAGAATCTGATAACTTCGCAGCTGAATCCTACCAATAACTAAAGAATAACTAATGCCAAATTTTCTCAACCTCTTCCAAAAAAATAGAAGAAGAGGGAATACTTCCAAACTGATTTCATGAGCCAAATATTACCTTGATACCCAGATCAAACAAGAACACTACAAAAAAGAAAATTACAGGCCAATATCTCTCATGAATATATATACAAGAACCTTTAGCAAAATACTAAGAAACCAAATTTAACAATGCATTGAAAGAATTATTCACCATGATTAAATGGGATTTATCCCTGAGATGCAAGGTGGTTAAAATATGCACATCAATCAATGTGACTCATTACACTAACAAAATAAAGAATAAAAACCGTATGGTCATCTTAACAGAGGCAAATAAAGAATTTCACAAAATTCAACACCCTTCTGTAATAAAAACTCTCAACAGAATAGCTATAGAGGAAATGTACCTCAACATAGTAAAAGCAATGTATGACAGACCCATAGCTAATATACTCAGCAGTAAAATGCTGTGTTTCCTCCAAGAACTGGAAAACAAGTATTCTCATTCTCACAACTTCTATTCAACATAGTATTGGAAGACCTAGCTAGAGCAAATTAGTCAGAGAAAGAAATAAAAGACATCCTAATAGGAAAGGAAGAAGTGAAATTGTCTCTCCTCATTGATGACATAATCTTAAATATAGAAAATCCCCAAAGTATCCACCAAAACTGTTAGAACCAATCAACAAATTTAGTAAAGTTGCAATATACAAAGTCAACATACAAAGATCAGTAATATTTTTTTATACACCAGTAATGCAATATACACCTGAAAAGGAATTTATGAGAGGAGCCACAGCAATACACAGGTATCAATTTAGCTAAGGAGGTAAAAGACTTGTATACTAAAAACTATAAAACACTAATGAAAGAAATTGAGGAAAACACCAATAAATGGAAAGATATCTCATGTTCATAGATGAGAAGAATTAATATTTTTAAAATGTCCACACTACTCAAAGAAATCTATAGCCTCAATAAAATCCCTATTAAAGTTCTAATGTCATTTTTCACAAAAATAGAAAAAAATAATTCTTAAATGTGTATGGAACTACAAAAGACTATGAAAAGCTGAAACAATCTTGAGTAAAAAAGAATGAAGCTGGAGGCATCATAGTACCAGACTTCAAAATACATTATAAAGTAATTGTGGTCAAAACAGCATGGTACTGTCATGAAAACAGACTCATCAACCAATGGAACAGGTTGAAAGCCCAAAAATAAACCCACCTATTTATGGCCAATTGATTTTTGGAAAAAGTGCCAGGTACACAATGAGAAAAGGAAAGTCTATTTAATAAATGGCATTGGGAAATCTGATTATCCACATGCAGAAGAATGAAATTAGACATTTACCTTACACCAAGCACAAAAATCAATTCAAAATACACTGAAGGCTCAAATGTAGGACCTGAAACTATAAAACTACTAGAAAAAAACATTGGGAAAAAACTCCATAACATTGGTCTGGGCAAGGATTTTTTTATATAACCCTGAAAGCTCAGCCAATAAAACCAAAAATAGACAAATAAGATTGCATCAGACTAAAAAGCTTCTGCATAGCCAAATAAAGACAGCCCACACAGAGTGAGAAAAAGTATTTAGAAACCTCACATTTGATAAGGGGTTAATATTCAAAATATATAATGAACTCAAACAACTCAATAGCAGGAAAACAAATAATCCATGGGCAAAAGACTTGAGCAGACACTTCTCAAAAAAAGACATACAAATGGCCAACAGGTTTACAAGAAAATACTCAGCATTGCCACTCATCAGGAAAATACAAATTAAAACCACAACAAGATATCACCACACACCTGTTAGAATGGCTTTTATCAAAAAGATGAAACAAGCGTTGGTGAAGATGTGGAGAAAAGGAAACATTTGTACACTGCTGATGGAAATGTAAGTTGGTACAGCCAATATGGAAAGAAGTATGGAAGTTCCTCAAAAAACTAAAAATAAAACTACCGTATAATCCAGCAATCCCACTTCTGGGAATATATCCAAAGGACTGAAATCAGTATGTCAAAGGGATATCTGCAATCCCATGTTTATTACAGCATTATTTACAATACCCAAGATAGAAAATCAGCCTAAGTGTCCATCAATAGATGAATGGATAAAGAAAATCTATATATGCGCAATAGAATAATGCTATTCAGCTGTTAAAAAGAACGGAATTTTGTCATTTGGGACAATGTGGATGCATCTGAAGAACGTTATGCTAAATGAAATAAGCCAGGCACAGAAAGATAAATACCACATGATCTCCCTTACATGTGAAATCTTTAGAACGTTGAATTCATAAAAGTAGAAAGTAGAAAGATGGTTACCAGATACTGGGGTCAGGGGAGTGAGAGAAGGGGAGTTACTACTGGTCAAAGGGTACAAAGTTTGAACTAGATGGCAGGAATAAGATTTGAGATCTGTTGGACACCAGTGTGGCTATAGTCAATAAGAATATGTTGTATATTTCAAAATAACTAAAAAACTAAATTTCAAATGTATTACCACAAAAAAATGTCAAGTAATTGAGGTAGTGAATATGTTAATTAGCTTAACTTAATTATTCCACATGTATATGTGTGTGTATATATCACGTTGTACTCCATACATGTAATACAATTATGATTTGTCAATTAAAAATATTATAAGTAAAAGTAAATTTTAAAAAGACACATTACATGCAGAGGAGCAAAGAAAAGGATGGCACTAGATTTTTCACCAGAAACAATGCAAGAAGAAACTGTCTTTTTTTGCAGATGAAATGACTACCTATTAAAAAAAGAAGAAATTACAAAAAAAAAAAAAGCCCCTAGAACTAAATTTAACAAGATCATTGAATACAAAATCAATATACAAAAGTCAACTGTATGTCTATATACTAGCTACAAAGATTCAGACATTGAAATTAAAAACAAACATTTACAATAGCACCCAAAATATGAAATACTTAGGGATAAATCTGACAAAAGATGTGCAAGACTCGTATACTAGAAACTACAAAGCATTTCTGAGAGAAATTAAAGAAAACCTAAATAAGTGGAGAAATATACTGTGCTCATGAACTAGAAGACTTGAGATTGTTAAGATGTCAATTTTCCCTGAATTGATCTATAGATTCAATGCGATCTCAGTCAAAATCTTGTAGGCTTTTTTTGTAGGTACTGACAAGCTATTTCTAAAACTTACGTGGAAATATAAAAGAACCAAAGATACCTTCTCCCTCCCAGTTTTTTTGTTGTTCTTCTTTGAGACAGGGTTTTGCTATGTTGCTCAGGCTGTCCTTGAACTTTCTGGGCTCAAGTGATCTTCCTGCCTCAGCCTCCCAAGTATCTGGTACTACAGGCATGCACTACCATGCCTGGCTATACCCACCCCCCAAAAAAATTTACAGAAATTTAAAGCTACAATAATCATGACAGTGTGTGATTAGCATCCAGATTGGCAAATAAACCAATGGAACAGAGTAAAGTCCAGCAGTAAATCCACATTCGGTCAATTGATTTTTTTTTTTTTTTTTTTTTTTTTTTACAAAAGTACAAAGGCTATTAAGTGGAAACAGCATATTCTTTTCAACATGTTATACTGGAACAATTGAATATCCATATGCAAAAACCCCAATTTTGTTCCATACATTGCACCAATACACAAAAATTAGGATCACAAACCTAAATGTAACTAAAACTAGAACACTTTTAAAAGAAAATCTTTATAACCTTGGGTTAGGCAAAAACATCTTAACTATGACACCAAAAACATGATCAATAAAAGATAAATTGATTAAATTGGACTCCATCAAAATTTAAAATTTGTTTTTTAGAGGCATTTTTAAGAGAATGAAAAAAACAGACCACAGATTGAGAGAAAATGTTTACAAATCACAAGTCCTCATAAAAGACTTGTATCTAGAATATATAAATATAATATATAAATAATTTATATAAAATTATATGTAAATATATAAATTCTTAAAAACCCAATAATATAACAATAAACAATCATTGTCCATTAAGAGATGGACAAATTATTTGAAAAGATTCTTCATCAAAGAAAATGGATAGGAAATAAGCACCTGAAAAGATAATAAACATTATATGCCATTAGGGAAATGCAAATTAAAATCAAAATAAGGTAACACACCTATTATAATGACTAAAATTAAAAAGACTTATTGTACTAAGTTTAGCAATAATGTGGCAGAATTAGAATTTTTATGCACTGCCGGTGGAAATTTAAAATAGTACAACCACTTTAGGAAACAATATGACAGCTTCTTTAAAAATTAACTAAATGCCTATAATGTGACTCAACCATTTCACTCCTATGAGTCGCTCAAGAGAAATAAAAGACTTGTATACAAATAGTCATAGCAACTCTATTTATAATACCTCCAAACTAGAAAAAACCCAAATATTCAACAAAGATAACTGTTACACAAATACGGTATATCCACAAAGTGGAATACTACTCAGCAATAAGAGGAATAAACTATTAATGTACACTACAATATGGCTGAATCTCAAAACATTATGCTGAGTAAAAGAAGCCAGACAAAAAAAAGAGTATGTGGGCTGGCACAGTGGCTCATGCCTGTAATCCTAGCACTTTGAGAGGCCGAGGCAGGTGGACTGCTTCAGCTCAGGAGTTCAGGACCAGCTGGGCAACATAATGAGACCCTCATTTCTACAAAAAATACAAAAAGTATCCGGGCATAGTAGTGTGTGCCTGTAATCCCAGCTACTCAAGAGGCTGAAGTGGGAGGATTGCTTGAGCCCAGGAGGCGGCGGTTGCAAGTGAACTGATATTGCACCACTGCACTCCAGCCTGAGCAACAGAGCCAGACCCTGTCTGAACAAAAAAAAAAAAAAAAAAAAAAAAAAAAGTATGTGGAAAGTGATGGATTTGTAATGTTATACTTGGCCCGTCTAAACTGTCCAAGAATTCTGTTTTCTCTCAGAGTTAGCAACAAGGGACTTCAGAGGGTGGGAAAAAGGCAGCAGTTATTTTGAAGCAGCATCAAGGCCTACAATTGCTCTACTACCTACCCTTGGATTCACCAGTTTTTCTGACTTTGGGACCATGCATGTGTTTAGTTTTGTGATAAAGGGCCCTGGCTTCTGCAAGATACCCTCATCACCAACATCAAAGGCAACAAGAATGGACGAGAGTTTCAGCCTATCCTTGTGAGACTCCGGCTCATGCTTATTCATGCCAGCCCGCTTGTGATCATCTTGACTTTTTGCCCAGTAGACTTCCAACTCTAGCATCAGACGTGGAAACAGCCTTAAAGAGACTCCTTGACCAGCTGCCACAACTGCATGAAGCCAATTTCCTGTAACAGATTCATATATACATTTTACCCCAACCCTACTCTCTTTGGTTGAATCCTGACTGATATAGATACAGGGTCCATACTGTATGGTTGCATTTATATACAATTAGAAAAAATGCAAACTGATCTGTAGTGCAGAAAACAGAAAGTTCCTGGGAATGGGGAGAAGCAGGGAGGGATGGAAAGAAGGGGTTATCAAGGGAATGAAGAAACAACCTTAGTGGGTGATAGATACGTTCACATTTTGATTGTGGTGTTGGTTTCACAGTTGTATACTTAAGCCAAAATTTATCAAATTGTGCAGTTTATTTTATGCCAATCGTACCTCACCGTTAAATTATTTTTCAGTGCAGAAAAGAATTGGCCACCCCGAACACTAATTTCCTAGTTTAAGCTGCCTGGAAATGAAATTCTAGGAATCTTTCGGGCTTTGTTGTGCCACGTCCATTGTGCAGAGGAAGTTGTAAAAATAATAATAACAGGAAGCACTTATTCACTCTTAAGAAAGACATGGTAAATTTTGATCTAGAAGGTAATGTAACAAAATGTGTTTTTCCTTTCCTTTTGTCTCTACTGCTATGTTTTCCCACAATGAACATGAAATAATTCTGTAATTAAAAGGCAAATATGGCACATCCTCCGGATATATTTTTCTTTTTCACTGAAAGCCCCTTTTTATGTATTTAAAGATATTAGGCTGGGTGTGGTGGCTCAAGTCTGTAATTCCAATACTTTGGGAAGCCGAGGTAAGTGAATCATCTGAGCTCAGGAGTTCAAGACCAGCCTAGGCACCATGGCAAAACCCCAACTCTATCAAAAATACAAAAAATTAGCCAGACATGGTAGTGCATGCCTATAGTCTCAACTATTTGGGAGACTGAGGTGAGAGGATGGTTTGAGCCCAGGAGATAGAGGTTGCAGTGAGCCAAGATTACGCACTCCAGCCTGGGTGACAGAGTGAAACCCTGTCTCAAAAAAAGAAAGAAAAAAAAGAGAAAAGAAAAGAAAGAAAAAAAAAGAGAATTTCACAGGATAAGGTTGCTAGAGCAAATGACTCGTTTGTGACACAAGAATCTGCAACATGTCTGTGAAGGTGTGATATTATAACAGAAATGTGGACTGCTCTCCTACCATTGAGACCCCACCAATAAGGATTTGGTTATTTAATTATTTTATTAAACTTACCATTATTTTATTCCTCTGGAAGGCTGAGGTGATGAAACACTGTTCTGAGAAAACAAGAGCATTTGCTTTAGAAACAAAGTGGGTTTATTGACGCATATTACCTTGGGCTTCACACTGGCCCACTTAGCGTAGGACATGAAACATCTAGGGATGAAATGTTCTCTGTTGATTTTTTCTTTTCAATGTGAAATGTACAGTTTTTGAAGTCACAATGTTAGCACAATTAAAAAGTTTATCTGACAATGACAGAACCTGAGGAAATTGGTTAGTATTGTGTTTCTAGAATACTGTATCTTCCGGTTCAGTTTAACAAACTCAACCAATCAACCATCATCGTCATCTTTTTTTTTTTTTTTTTGTGACAGGCTCTTTTTGTGTCACCCAAGCTGCAGTGAGTGGTGCCATCATAGCTCACTGCAGCCTCTACCTCCCAGGCTCAAGCAATCCTCCCACCTCAGCCTCTTGAGTAGCCAGGACCACAGGTGTGTATAACCACATCCAACAAAGTTTTTATTTCTTATAGAGACAGGATTTCCCAATGTTACCCGGGCTAGCCTTGAACTCTCAGCCTCAAGCCATCCTGCCTCCTTGGCCTGCCAAAGTGCTGGCATTACAGGCGTGAGTCACTGCACCAGGCCCATCTTCATCTTCATCTTCATCTTCTATAGACACTAAAGACAAATCAGACCCAAGCCCTGTCCCAACAAGGCTCAACACGTTACTTTACTATAATGCAATGTATTTGGAGACAACCACAGAATGAAAAAGGAAAGCACAGGGGCACCTACCAAAGCTTTCTTAGAAGGGGAAGGGATTGCAGAATCAAGGAAGGCTTCCCAGAACAGATGGTGCTCAGTCTTAGTTGACTTTGCTTGGTGGTCCTTCCAAGTTGACAAACTTCTTCCAAGGCCTGGGCCTTCGGGAACAATCTACATAACTACATAGAATAATTTATGTTTTGCCTAACAAGAATCCAATTTCAGACTTTTGCTTTGCCAGCAGATGTTTGGCCTTCTCTGCCTCAGAGAAAGGGGAACTTCAGTCGAAAGCAAAATAGAAGATAATCCGAGGCTTTTGAGTTTTCAAAGGCCTGGACCTGGGATGATAAACATTTTAAGGAATTAAATTCAGGAGTGATTTTAACATCTATGAATGATTTTTGCCTTCTGTGCTATTTTTTTAACCTTGCAACTGAATCAGAATATGACTTCACTGTAGTATTTTAAAAGAAAGTAATTGTTACCCCTAGAATTTTACACCCAATTTAACTTTCATGTATTAAAACAGAGACATTCTCAGATATGCAAGGATTCATGTATCCTTGAAAAAAATTATTTGAAGATGTACTACAATAGGGTGACAAATTGAGCAAATAAAGAGCATTAAGAATGACGCTGTTGGCCAGGCGCAGTGGCTAATGCCTGTAATCCCAGCACTTTGGGAGGCCGAGGTGGGCAGATCACCTGAGGTCAGGAGTTCAAGACCAGCCTGGCCAACATGGTGAAACACTGTCTCTACTAAAAATACAAAAATTAACTGGGCATGGTGGTGCACACCTGTAATCCCAGCTACTTGGGAGGCTGAAACAGGAGAATCAGTTGAACCCGGGAGGTGAACGTTGCAGTGAGCCAAGATTGTGCCGTTAGACTCCAGCCTCCGTCATAGAGCAAGACTCCGTCTTGAAAAGAATGGTGCTGTCATGTATAAAAGGGTAGCTGCTGAGTAATTAACCAATTTAAAATAGAAATGTGCATTAAAAATACATAGTAGTTTTGATTATAAAACCAAATGATAATACCAAAAATTATTTGCCAAAGAACAATGATATTCTGAATCCAAAATTCTAATGTTAATAAAATCTAAGGATGGGTGATAAAAAATAGAAGTGTGTCAAACTACTTATCTTATAAAAATACAAGATACTGTTTCATTTCTGACTCTGATAAGGGATGAAATATAGGTTAAAGCATATTGTAAAACGTATGGCAACAGGAAACTTGGTAGTTTGAAACATAGAATGAAATATAGTATATATATTAAGTTCTGATGATAATGAAAGCCCTAGCTGGCATCTTGGCTGCAATCTTTGAGACCCCAAGCCAGACTTCCAGCTAAATGACTCATAAATTTCTGACTCATAGCAACTGTGAGAGAAAATAGTGTTTATTGTTTGTTATGAACTCAGTTGTGTCCCCTCAGAATTCATATGCTGATGTCCTAATTTCCAATCCTGAGCATGTGACTGTATTTGGAGGGAGGGCCTTTAAAGAGGTGACTAATTTAAAATTAGGTCATTAGGGTGGGTCTTAACCCAATTTGACTGATCTCCTTATAAGAGGAAGTTTGTCAGGTTTGTCAAAGATTAGATGGTTGTAGATGTGTGGCATTGCCCCCAAAGCCTCTGTTGTGTTCCATTGGTCTATATCTCTGTTTTGGTACCAGTACCAAGCTGTTTTGATTACTGTAGCCTTGTAGTATCATTTGAAGTCAGGTATCTTGATGCCTTCAGCTTTGTTCTTTTTGCTTAGGATTGTCTTGGCTATGCGGGCTCTCTTTTGGTTCCACATGAAGTTTAAGGTGGTTTTTTCCATTTCTGTGAAGAGGGTCATAGGTAGCTTGATGGGGATAGCATTGAATCTATAAATTACTTTGGGCTGTATGGCCATTTTCACGATATTGATTCTTCCTAACCATGAGCATGGAATGTTTTTCCATCTATTTGTGTCTTCTCTTATTTCC
>CAUYLG010058725.1:0-11862 GCA_963573385.1 Cacajao melanocephalus
AGAATGATGACTTCCAGATTCATCCATGTCCCTGCAAAAGACATGCACTCATCCTTTTTATGGCTGCATAGTATTCCATGGTGTATATGTGCCACATTTTCTTTGTCCAGTCCATCATTGATGGGCATTTGGATTGGTTCCAGGTCTTTGCTATTGTAAACAGTGCCAAAGTGAACATGCATGTGCATGTGTCTTTATAAAAGAATGCTTTATAATCCTTTGGATATAGACCCAGTCATGGGATTGCTGGGTCAAATGGAATTTCTATTTCTAGATCCTTGAGGAATCGCCACACTGTCTTCCACAATGGTTGAACTAATGTACACTCCCACCAACAGTGTAAAAGTGTTCTTTTACTCCACATCCTCTCCAGCATCTGTTGTCTCCAGATTTTTTAATGATTGCCATTCTAACTGGTGTGAGATGGTATCTCAATGTGGTTTTGATTTGCATTTCTCTAATGACCAGTGATGATGAGCGTTTTTTCATATGTTTGTTGGCTTCATAAATGTCTTCTTTTGAATAGTGTCTGTTCATATTCTTCACCCACTTTTTGATGGGGTTGTTTTTTTCTTGTAAATTTGTTTTAATTCTTTGTAGATTCTCGATATTACCCCATTGTTAGACGTAGCTTGCAAAAATGTTTTCCCATTCTGTTAGTTGCTGGTTCACTGTAATGATTGTTTCTTTTGCTGTGCAGAAGCTCTTAAGTTTAATTAGATCCCATTTGTCTATTTTGGCTTTTGTTGCCATTGCTTTTGGTGTTTTAGTCATGAAGTCCTTGCCCATGCCTATATCCTGAATGATATTGCCTAGGTTATCTTCTAGGGTTTTTATGATTATAGGTCTTATGTTTAAATCTTTAATCCATCTGGAGTTAATTTTTGTATAAGGTGTAAGGAAGCAGTCCAGTTTCAGCTTTCTGCACATGGCTAGCCAGTTTTCCCAACACCATTTATTAAACAGGGGATCCTTTCCCCATTGTTTGTTTTTGTCAGGTTTGTCAAAGATTAGAGATTGTAGGTTTGTGGCGTTACTTCCAAGGCCTCTGTTCTGTTCCATTGGTCTATATTTCTGTTTTGGTACCAGTACTATGCTGCTTTGATTACTGTAGTCTTGTAGTATAGTTTGAAGTCAGGTAGCATGATGCCTCTAGCTTTGTTCTTTTTGCTTAGGATTGTCTTGGCTCTGCAGGCTCTGTTTTGGTTCCATATGAAGTTTAAGGTGGTTTTTTCCAGTTCTGTGAAGAAGGTTAATGGTAGGTTGATGGGAATAGCATTGAATCTATAAATTACTTTGAGCAAGATGGCCATTTTCATGATACTGATTCTTCCTAACCATGAGCATGGAACGTTTTTCCATCTTTTTGTGTCCTCTTTTATTTCCTTGAGCAGTGGTTTGTAGTTTTCCTTGAAGAGGTCCTTCACAACCTTTGTTGCTTGTATTCCTAGGTATTTTATTCTCTTTGTAGTAATTGTGAATGGGAGTTCCCTCATGATTTGGCTCTCTGTCCATTATTGGTGTATAGGAATGCTTGTGATTTTTGCACATTGATTTTGTATCCTGAGACTTTGCTGAAGTTGCTTATCAGCTTAAGGAGATTTTGGGCTGAGATGATGGGGTCTTCTAAATATACAGTCATGTCATCTGCAAATAGAGACAATTTTACTTCCTCTTTTCCTAATTGAATATCTTTTATTTCTTTTTCTTGCCTGATTGCTCTGGGTAAAACTTCCAATATGGTGAGAGAGAGCACACTTTTGTTGTGCCAGATTTCAAAGCGAATGCTTCCAGTTTTTGCCCATTCAGTATGATGTTGGCTGTGGGTTTGTTGTAAATAGCTTTTATTACTTTGAGATACATTCATCGATATCTACTTTACTGAGAGTTTTTAGCATAAAGGGCTGTTGAATTTTATCAAAGGCCTTCTCTGCATTTATTGAGATAATCATGTGGTTTTGGTCTTTGGTTCTATTTATGTGATGAATTACGTTTATAGACTTGCGTATGTTGAACCAGCCTTGCATCTCCAGGGTGAAGCCTATTTGATCATGACGGATAAGCTTTTTGATGTGCTGTTGCATTCGGTTTGCCAGTATTCTTTTGGGGTGTGAGGGGCTAGGGGAGGCATAGCGGGGAATGGGGAGGTTGGGGAGGGATAGCATCAGGAGAAATATCTAATGTAGATGATGGGGAATGGAGGCAGCAAACCACCATGGCGTGTGTGTACCTATGTAACAATCTTGCAAGATCTGCACATGTACCCCAGGACTTAAAGTATAATAAAATAAAAATCCAGGTGAGATCCATCACTCCTGGTGTAGAGCTCCAAAATTTTGCAGTCCATTAATGTACTGATGGAGAATGTCAGATTGTTCTATTTCTCACTTTTAAGTCCATACAGCAACTCAAAACCATCACATCTTGTATTTGAGATCAAATTTTAACAATTCCGTGTTGAAAACATGATATAAAATTGGAGGGTCTTCAACAAATAGTACTTGCAGCATATTTATTGGGTAAATAACTTTAAAGAAGATTTTTGGAACAGAAAATATTAAAGGAGCACCTGGCAGGGAAAAGTCCCTAAAACCTTGGTCCCCGTTTGGCATCAGTAAGCGTCTCTTGAATGACGGAATGAATGGAGAGGGAATTGTGGTTTTGCTTTAATTTTCCTGGTGTTAGATGTCTGGGGACAAATGCAGGAAAACAACAAGAAGACGAGTTTCTGGATTTCCATATTTGACTTTGCAGGAGAGACTTGCAAATCCAAGTGACCTGCCCATTTTTGTTTCCCAGCAAACAATGTACAGCAGCGTGTGGTGTAGGGCCCTCTAACTTTTCCCAAGACCTTTGGGTCAGAGGACTACAGACAGAGCGTGATCTGAACCTGACTGCTGATTGCTGGATACCACAATTTTTCTTTCATATTTTGTCATTTTTTGTGGAAACCATAAGACAACTGTTGAAACCTCAAATTCATGTTCATTTCAGTAAACTAACTGCAAGTCCCTAAAGTTCGTCTTCCTTCTCCCACAGCAACTAGGAGATTTCCACGCATCATAGTCAGGGTGTCTATGAGTGGAAGACACACTCACAGGCTTTGAAGGAGTTGGGTGAGAGACTGAGGACTCTGAAGCACTTGCTTCCTCAGTCTGTTCCTAAAGCTTTGGGCCTCTCTCTGAAGAGTGCTTCCCTCCCCTCCTTTCACACTTCCCCACTTGGCTCTGGGGTCCTCAGCCTCCTGGGTTCTGAGGTGCGGTCATGCTCAGAGACCCGGATTCTACTTTAGCCCTCCTGTTTATGCTGAGCCCTACTGGCCGTTCCAGCTCCTCTGCACTGTCTCTAGGCCTCCTCAAGGTGTGCAGGGGCCAGACCAGAGCCAGTTAGGGAGATGAGTCCTGCAAAGCAGGGTGAGCCCTGTCAAGATTTTAAATTTTGATGTTTGTTCATCATGAGTATCAGCCTCAATTTAAAATTTTAAGAATATTGCATAAAAATATTATGTACCACAGTATTATGTTATTATACTAATATACTCCACAGGAGCAGGGACACCAACCTGGTGACCAGCATAGGGCCCAGTGGCTGCTTCAGGGGCTGGATGAGATGTCTACCGAACACAACATGAGACTGTGAAGGCCCAGGGCTGCAACCAGCTGGCGTCACACCACCAAGCTTCACAGGTTTAAAATAATCTTGATGGCTCATCCCAGCACTTTGGGAAACTGAGGCAGGAGGAATCACTTGAACCCACAAGTTCGAGACAAGGCTGGGCAACATGGCAAAACCCCATCTCTACAAAAAATAGAAAAGATAGCGAGGCATGGTTGCATGCATGCCTGTAGTCCCAGCTACTTAGAAGGCTGAGGCGGGAGGATCACCTGATCCCGGGAGTTAAAGGTTTAGTGAGCTGGAATCAGGTCACTGCACTCCAGCACAGGCAACAGAGTGAGACCTTGTCTCAAAAATAAACTAACGAATAAATTAAAAAAAATGGAGATCATAAAGACCACGTTCTGTGACCACAACTGAGTAAAATTAAAATCAAGAACAGAAGAAAAAGAAATCCTCCAATAACTTGGAAATTAAACACCCTACTATTAAACAATCAATGAGGTATTAAACACTTTCTGAAATTAATGTTAAAGTATCTGTGTCCAGCACTGGGGATGAGAGGTATAGGTGGGAAAGGACAGTGGATAAGCCCTTCTCTACTCTGGCTTCTTGCTGGGATGGTTGTGGGGACAATGCTGTTTTACTTCCTAAGGCCCTCTGGTTAGTTGAGAGGATCTCTGAAGCATACCATTAATCTCTTACATTATGAGTCCTGGGAGAGCACTGTCTTTCTGTACTCACATTTTCTTCTTATAAGCAATTGTAGGCACATTGTGATGTCTGGAATCATTACATTCTGTAATCTCCTCATCCTGTTTGCACTGAGTTATACTCTCTTACAAGGTCCTGTCTTCTATTTCATTTTTATTCCTAGGTTTCTTTCCATTTAAAATTAGGGGTTTGTTTGCATGTTAGATCTTTGTAAAACCCTTTACTTTAAGCCTATGAGTGTCTCGTGTGTGAAATGGTGTATTGAAGAGTGCAGATAAATGGGTCTTACATATATTTTTTGAATCAATTTGCAACTGTGCATTTTAAGTAGAACATTTAGACCATTTACATTCAAGGTTAATATTGATATGTGTAGTTTTGATTCCTATCATGAAGTTGCTAGCTGGTTACTTTGTATTTGCTACTGTGTTGTTGTTTTAAAGGGTCTGTGGACCATGTATTGAAACAGACACATAGACCAACGAAGGAGAATAGAGAGTCCAGGAATAAAGCTGTACACCTTCAGCCATCTGATCTTGACAGTCAACAAAAAATAAGCAATGGAGAAATGACTCCCTATTCAATAAATAGTGCTGGGATAACTCTCTAGTCATATGCAGAAGAGTGAAACTGGACTCCTACATTTCACCATATACAAAAGTTAAATCAAGATGGGTTTAGATTTAAATATAATACCTCCAACTATAAGGAGAATCCTAGGAGAAAACCTAGGACCCACCATTTTGGACATCAGCCTTGAGAAATAATTTATGAATGAGTCCTCAAAGGAGTTCAACAAAAACAAATATTCACAAGTAGGACTTCTTTAAACTAAAGAGCTTCTGTGCAAGATAAACTATCTACAGAATATGCAGCCAGTCTACAGACTGAAAGAAAGTATTTGCAAAGTTTGCATCCAACAAAAGTTGAATATCCAGAATCTACATGGAACTTAAACAACTGAACAAGTGAAAAACAAATAACCCTATTAAAAAGTGGGCAAAAGACTGGAACAGACACTTCTCAAAAGAAGTCATACAAGTGGCCGAGAAACAAGAAAAAAAAATGTTCAACATCACTAATCATCAGAAAAATACAAATCAAAACCACAGTGAGATACCATCTAACACCAGTCAGAATGGTTATTATTAAAAAGAAAATAATCAACAGATACTGGTGAGGCTGTGGAGAAAAGGGAACACTTATACAGTTTTGGTGGGAATGTAAATTACTTCAGTCACTGTGAAAATCAGCTTGTAAATTACTCAAAGAACTTAAAACAGAACTACCATTCAATGTAACAATCCATTACTGGGTATATGTCCAAAAGAAAATGAGTTATTCTACCAAAACCACACGTGTACTTGTATGTTCATTGCAAGACTATTCACAATAGCAGAGACATGGAATTGAGTAAAGATATGGATTGGATTTTTAAAATGTGCTATATATAAACCACAAAATACTACACAGTCATAAAAAAGAAGGGTATCCTGTCTTTGCAGCAACATGGATGCAGCTGGAGGTCATTATCCTAAGTGAATTAACAAATAACAGAAAAGTGACTGCTGCATGTTATTACTTATGAGTAGGAGCTAAACACTGGGTATTCATGGACAGAATGATGGCAACAATGCACACTGAGGACTACTAGAGGGACTACAAGGAAAGTAAGTGTTAAAAAACTGTTGAATACAATGCTTATTATCTGGATAGCAGGATCATTAGTATCCTAAATCTCAGTGTCATATAATATACTCATATAATACACCTGCACATATATCCCCTGAATCTAAAATAAAACTTGAAATATTTTTTAAGTGATAGATTTAGAATTGGAAGGTCCATAGCTATACTTGGCCTCCAACCACAAGTTCCCTCTCACTGTGAACATGATGGCTGTCACTCCTATCTGCCTACCTGAAAGACTGCCAACTGCTATCCAAGGCCAACCAGCCTTAAATGGAGTGGTCATCTTCGTATGCCTGTGTTCTGCCCAGATGTAGACCAAGATATTCTTCATGCTCATGATAGCTCCCTTGTATTTTCTCCAGATATTCTCTTGCCTTCAGCCAGCTACCTGTCCAATTTTTATAGTCTGCAATTAACAGGGACCCAGTGTGGCGTTTGTGATTTTTTTTCTGTTTTTTTTTTTTTTTCTCTGCCTTTCTTCCTTCTTTTGCACTGACTGAGATGTGTTTAATTTTTCCTTCACCAGTTTCAAGTTTTTACGTGCTCTTGATATTTTTATACATACATATAATTTTATTTTCCCTTTTGAAAAAATGATCTTTGATTACAACTAATGGCTGAGTTAATACTACTCCATGATTATGTTATCTTCTGTCATTATTGTCTTATTTGAGGCTCTTTTATTATATATATTTATATATTTCTTCTTATTCCCATTTGCCTTCCATTTGGTTGATGGGTTTATAAATGTGTAGCGAGGCTCCTTCCACATAATTTTGTATTAAACTACAAAGGAGTGTTATGCAGCTGTGGGCATGTTCATGCAACTGATAATTTCTCTTATTTTATTCCAAGGTGAAATGAGGGTGAATGGCCAGGAGGGAAACAGACCTATGCAGCCTGAGACCACAATTGCCATGTTATATCCTGGGCCACTTAGGCAAACTCCCAGAATCTTGGTTCCTTTAGATTAAGACTCCTCCTTGACCTAACAGAAGGTACACTCTGCTTCCCATGATGTAACTGCACAATGGTTTAACTGGAATTCACGTATGCCATTGTGTTGCTGAATTCCTTTTTTTTTTTATTTCCATAGGTTATTGGGGAACAGGTAGTGTTTGGTTACATGAGCAAAATCTTTAGCGGTGATTTGTGAGATTTTGGTGCACCCATCACCTCAGCAGTATACACTGCACCCTATTTGCAGTCTTTTATCACTCACTCCCTTCCCACCCTTTCCCCCTGAGTCTCCAAAGTCCATTGTGTTATTATTATGCTTTTGCATCCTCATGGCTTAGTTCCCACTTACGAGAGAACATATGATGTTTGATTTTACATTTCTGAGTTACTTCACTTGGAATAATAGTCTCCAGTCTCATCCAGGTCACTGCAAATGCCATTAATTAATTCCTTTTTATGGCCGAGTAGTATTCTATTGTATATATATGTATGGCACAGTTTCTTTATCCACTTGTTGGTTGATGGGCATTTGGGTTGCTTTCATGTTTTTACAATTGCAAATTGTGCTGCAATAAACATGCATGTGCCAGTATCTTTTTCATAAAATGACTTATTTTACTCTGGGTAGATACCCAGATGTGGGATTGCTAGATCAAATGGTAGTTCTACTTTTAGTTCTTTGAGGAATCTCCACACTGTTTTCCATAGTGGTTGTACTAGTTTACAGTCCCACCAGCAGTGAAGAAATGTTCCTTGTTCACCTCATTTGTGCCAACATCTACTATTTAAAAAAAATTTTTTTTTGATTGTGGCCATTCTAGCAAGAGCGACGTAGTATGGCATTGTGGTTTTGATTTGCATTTCCATAATCATTAATGATGTTGATCACTTAAAAATATACTTGTTGGTTATTTGTATATCCTCTTTTGAGAATTGTCTATTCATGTCCTTAGTCCACGTTTTGATGGGGCTTTTTAGTTTTTGTCTTGTTGATTTGTTTGAGTTCATTGTAGATTCTGGATATTAGTCCTTTTTCAGATGTATAGATTGTGAAATTTTTTTCCCACACTGTTGGTTGTACTTTTACTCTGCTGTTTCTTTTGCTGTGCAAAAGCTCTTTAGTTTAATTAAGTCCCCACAATTTATCTTTGTTTTTGTTGCATTTGCTTTTGAGTTCTTGGTCATAAGGTCTTTGCCTAAGTCAATGTCTAGAAGGGGTTTTCCAAAGTTATCTTCTAGAATTTTTATAGTTTCAGGCCTTAGATTTAAGTCCTTAATCCATCTTGAGTTGATTTTCATATAAAGTGAAAGGTGAGAATCCAGTTTCGTTTTCCTACATGTGGCTAGCTAATTATTCCAGCACTATTTATTGATGAAGGTATCTTTTCCCACCTTTTTTTTTTTTGTCAAGGATCAGTTGGCTGTAAGTATTTGGGTTTATTTCTGCATTGTCTACTCTGTTCCATTGATCTATGTGCCTATTTTTATACCAGTACCAGGTTGTTTTGGTGACTATGGCCTTATAGTACAGTTTGAAATCAGGTAATGTGATGCCTTCAGATTTGTTCTTTTTGCTTAATCTTGCTTTGGTTATGTGGGCTCTTTCTTGGTTCCATATGAATTTACGATTGCTTTTTCTAATTCTGTGAAGAATGATGGTGGTATTTGATAAGAATTGCATTGAATTTGTAGATTGCTTTTAGCAGTGTGGTCATTTTCTCAATATTGATTCTACCCATCCATGAGCATGGGATGTGTTTCCATTTGTTTGTTGTTATCTATACTTTCTTTAAGTAGTCTTTTGTAGTTTTTCTTGTAAATGTCTTTCACCTCCTTGGTTAGCTATATTCCTAAGTGTTTTATTTTTTTCTGCAGCTATTGTAAACAGAATTGAGTTCTCAATGATTCTCAGTTTCATCGATGGTGTATAGAAAAGCTGCCGATTTGTGTACATTAATTTTGTATCTGGAAACTGCTGAATTGCTTTATTAGTTCTATGAGCTTTCTGGAAAAGTCTTTAGGGTTTTGTAGGTAAATGATCATATTACTAGCAATCAATGACAGTTTGACTTCCTGTTTACTGATTTGGATGCCCTTTATTTCTTTCTCTTGTCTGATTGTTCTGGCTAGGATTTCTAGTACTATGTTGATGAGGAGTGGTGGGAGTGGGCATCCTTGTTTTGTTCCAGTTCTCAGAGGGAATGCTTTAAAAATTTTCCCATTCAGTATTATGTTGGCTGTGGGTTTGTCATAGATGGCTTTTTATTACATTAAGGTATGTCCCTTGTATATCAATTTTGCTGAGAGTTTTATTCATAAAAAGATGCTGGATTTTGTCAGATGCCTTTTTTGCATCTATTGAAATGATCATGTGATGTTTGTTTTAAATTCTGTTTATGTTGTGTGTCACATTTATTGTCTTGTGTATGTTAAACCATCCTTACATCCTTGATATGAAACCAACTTGATCATGGTAGATTATCTTTTAGACATATTGTTCAATTAAGTTAGCTAGTATTTTGTTGAGGATTTTAGCGTTTATGTCCATCAGGGGTATTAGCCTGTAGTTTTCTTTTTCTTTTTCTTCTTTACTGGTTTTGGTGTTAGGGTGATAACGGGCTTCATAGAATGATTTAAGGAGGTTTCCGTCTTTCTCCATCTTGTGGAATAGTGTCAATAGGATTGGTACCAATTCTTCTTTGGATGTTTGTTAGAATTATGCTGTGAATTCATCTGATTTTGGACTTTTTTTGTTGGCAATTTTAAAATTACCATTTCAATCTCGCTGCTAGTTATTGGTCTGTTTGGAATATCTAATTCTTCCTGATTTAAGCTAGGAGGCTTCCATCTTTTCAGGAATTTATCCATCTCTTCTAGGTTTTCTAGTTTATGCATGTAAAGGTGTTCATAGTAGCCTTGAATAATCTTTTGCATTTCTGTGGTGTTCTTTGTAATATATGCCGTTTCACTTTTTATTAAGCTTATTTGGACTTTCTCCCTTCTTTTCTTGGTTAATCTTGCTAATAGTCTATCAGTTTCATTTATCCTTTAAAAGAACCAGCTTGTTGTTTCATTTATCTTTTATATTTTTTGTTTCAATTTCATTTAGTTCTGCTCTGATCTTTGTTATTTTCTTTCTTCTGCTGGGTTTAGGTTTGGTTTGTTCCTTTTTCTCTAGTTCCTTGAGATGTGATCTTAGATTGTCTGTTGGTGGTCTTTCAGACTTGTTGATGTAGGCATTTATAGCTATGAACTTTCCTCTTAGAACTGCCTTTGCTGTATCTTAAAGGTTTTGATAGGTTGTGTTATTATTGTCATTCAGTTTGAAGAATTTTAAAATTTCCATCTTGATTTTATTTTTAACCCAAAGATCATGCAGGAGCAGGTTATTTAATTTGCATATATTTGCATGATTTTGAAGGTTTCTTTTGGAGTTTATTTCTAATTTTATTCCACTGTGGTCTGAGAGAGTGCTTGGTATAATTTCAATTTTCATAAATTTATTGAGACTCGTTTTGTGGCCTGTCATATGGTCTATCTTGGATGAAGTTCCATATACTGTTGAGTAGAATGTGTATTCTGCAGTTGTTGAATGGAATGTTCTGTAAATATCTGTTAAGTCAGTTTGTTCAAGGGTATTGTTTAAATCCATCATTTCTCTGTTGACTTTCTGTCTTGTGAACTGTCTAGTGCTGTCAGTGGAGTATTAAAGACCCTCACTATTATTGTGTTGCTGTCTATCTCATTTCTTTGGTCTATTAGTAATTGTTTTAAAAATTTGGGAGCTCCAGTGTTAGGTACATATATGTTTAGGATTGTGATATTTTCCTGTTGGACAAGGCCTTTTACCATTATCTAATGTCCCTCTTTGTCCTTTTTCACTGCTGTTGCTTTAAAGTTTGTTTTGTTTGATATAAGAATAGCTACTTTTGCTTGCCTTTGGTGTCCATTTGCCTGAAATGTCTTTTCCCATCCATTTACCTTAAGTTTATGCAAGTCCTTATGTGTTAGGTGAGTCTCCTGAAGGCAGCAGATGGTTGGTGAATTCTTACCTATTCTGTACTTCTGTATATTTTAAGTGGAGCATTTAGGCCATTTACATTCAGTGTTAATACTGAGATGTGAGGTACAATTTCCTTCATTGTGCTATTTGTTGCCTGTATTCTTTGATTTTTTGTTTTTGTTTTTTAAAGTGTATTTTTGTTTTATAGGTCCCGTGAGAATTATGCTTTAAAGATGTTCTATTTTGATATGTTTCCAGGATTTGTTTCAAGATTTAGAGCTCCTTTTAGCAATTCTTGTAGTGGTAGCTTGGTCATGATGAATTCTCTCAGCATTTGTTTGTCTAAATGTCTTTCCTTCGTGTATAAAGCTTAGTTTCACTGGATACAAAATTCTTGCCTCACAATTGTTTTGTTTGAGGAGGCTGAAGATAGTGCTCCCATCCTTTCTAGTGTGTAGGGTTTCTGCTGATAAATCTGCCATTAACCTGATAGGTTTTCTTTTTTTTCTAATTGCATTTTAGGTTTTGGGGTACATGTACATTTTAGGTTTTCAGGTACATGTGAAGAACATGCAAGATTGTTGCATAGGTACACACATGGCAGTGTGGATAGGTTTTCTTTTATAGGTTACCTGGTGCTTTTGCCTCAGAGCTCTTAAGATTCTTCCTTTGTCTTTTTTTTTTTTTTTAATTTTTTTTATTTTTTGAAAGAAAGAAAAAGAGAGGAAAGAAAGTGAGAGTGAAAGAAAGAAAAAAAAACTGTACGAGAGAAAGAAAGAGGAAGGAAAAGAGGGAAAGAGAACAGGATTCTTGTTCTACTGCCCAGGCTAGAATGCAGTCTAAAAATGGGTATTAAAAACCTCTATTATGCCAATAAT